>VDFB02299321.1:0-14141 GCA_007258455.2 Sequoia sempervirens
GAGGAAAGAATTTTTTTTTTGTGTTTCCACAATGTCAAGGGGTTCGGCTAAACTCTCTGGTTCACCCGAACCAGCTTTGGTGTTCGATCGAACACAAGGGTTTGGTCGAACCACATGTTTGACCGAACCACCAACCATATGAATAAAAAATTAATATTTTATGGGGTTCGGTCGAATGGGTGTTCAACCGAACCCCTTGAAATAGGGCATAAAAAGTAAAAGAAATTGTCACTGTTGCATTATACGTTTTCTTTTTTTTCTGCATGCGATGAACGACGAACCCAAATGTGAACAAGGAACTAAACAAAAAAAAAAAACTCCTAGGGGAAAAACGTGCACTAGCTCAAGCCACAGTTCATCAACTTGACCTCCATAGCTCAGCAGGTTGGTTAACTTCGAATTTCGTAGATTTCAAACTGCATTTGTTTCAGATATTTTAAAACCCTAAATGTGAAATGTGAAATTTTCAAATTTGTAGATTTCAAACTACATGTCTTTGTTTGAAATTGCATTTTCTTGAAAGTTTATAAAGCCTTTTCAAAAAACATTATTTCTATCATGCTTTGATGAATGTTCATACCCTTTTCCAAAGCTCCAACTTTGACATGGGCAGGAAGTGTTGAATAAATGGCTTTGTAGTTGCTTGAAAGATTTTACAAACCCATTTCTAAACTTTGTCAAAAAATTAGCATGCCTTGTCCATGCTTCCACGTTTTGCGTACATTTCTTTGAGGTCACCTCCAATTGCATTTTCTTTAATATTTCTAAAGCCTTAACTGAACATTAATAGATTTAATAGATTGATTTGAGGCATTATATCATACAGTTCATGGTAAATTTTTTTGGTTATAGTTGTTACTAAAATTATTGTTGATAACCATATACGGGGACTAAATTTCAATCGGGAAAAGTTGATGCACTGCGCTTTCACAGGTGGGTACAATTGGCTAAAACACAGATTCGAGCGTGCTCAAATATTTTTAATATTAAACATTTTATAATTTTTAAATAGAGGTTTATTTAGAGGTTAATAGTAATTTTTATTTGTTTCATTGATTGTTGGTATGCATATAAATTAAAATTGTCTAAATAATTGATTTTTCAAATATTATTATGTACATTTTAAAAGGTGGGAAAAAATAACAGTTTAGGTGTTGCATCAATCTATTTTAATATTTTCATGCTTGCAAATTTCTTATTTTTGATGTTGTAAGAAAACACTACATACAATTGATTTTAAATTTTATTAAATGCTTTCCATTAGAATATTTTAACTTTTTTTCCATCTATATCAACCTCTCGAAAACCAAAGGTTTAACTTTTTTCTATCTACACTCACGTCCATAAAGTCATTTTAATCCTTTCCTTTGTGTACGGAGTCTTTCCATCTTTACGGAGTTTTTCCATCTTTACACTCACGTGTAGAAAGTCAATTTTAATCCCATTCTTTTGTGTATGAATAAACAGTTACTCAATTTTAATTTTTGTGTACGGAGCTTTTCAATCTCTACACTCACCTCCACAAAGTCCATTTTAATCCAAATCTTTTCTGCATGGAGAAACAGTTACTCAAATAATTGTTAGATTAGAATATTTTAACCTTTTTTCCATCTATACTCACCTATGAAAAACCGAATATTTAAATTCTTTCTATCTACACTCATGTCCACAAAGACTATTTTAGTCCTTTGTGTACAAAGACTAGTGAAGTCTCAGAAATTAATTAAATTTGAAATTTAAAAGGTCAACTTTAGATTTTTTACAACAAAAGTGACCTACATCAAGTTTGCACCCATGGATCTAGTTTGGGGTGGTGAAAAATAGGTTTAGGGATTAGGAATGAAAATATAGGGATCAACTATGAAGCGTATCAAGATGTGGGATGCCATGAGCCAATTTCATGTACTATTATATCACTTGTAAGCTTATTATGGCATTCACAATACCCTAATAAAAATAGACCAAAAAATAAAAGAATAAGGCCATGAGTTTTATATTTTATATGAAATTTTAGTCATAAAAGAATTTCCAAGACACATTTTTGCCTAAAATATCATGGATTGGGCTAAACTAGAACATTGAACTATTTACCATATTTTGTATGATTGTAAGAAATAAAAATTATCTTACATAATACCATAAGCACAAATTAGTTAATTAAACATTGAATAACAATAAACCCTAGGAAAAAGAATTGAGATAATACCTATCTCTAGACTAGTGTACTAAAAATACATAATTTAAATAAATGAATGGTACTTAGCTCTTGGATTCATCATTTGTTTAACTCTACTAAATATTCTTAATTAATTCATCCTTGCATCAAAACATTAGGACCTATCAATCAAGTGTACAAGAATTGGTTTATAATGTGTGTAATAGTGAGGATTATTTGCGTACATTTCTTTGAGGTCACCTCCAATTGCATTTTCTTTAATATTTCTAAAGCCTTAACTGAACATTAATAGATTTAATAGATTGATTTGAGGCATTATATCATACAGTTCATGGTAAATTTTTTTGGTTATATTAGTTACTAAAATTATTGTTGATAACCATATACGGGGACTAAATTTCAATCGGGAAAAGTTGATGCACTGCGCTTTCACAGGTGGGTACAATTGGCTAAAACAATTCGAGCGTGCTCAAATATTTTTAATATTAAACATTTTATAATTTTTAAATAGAGGTTTATTTAGAGGTTAATAGTAATTTTTATTTGTTTCATTGATTGTTGGTATGCATATAAATTAAAATTGTCTAAATAATTGATTTTTCAAATATTATTATGTACATTTTAAAAGGTGGGAAAAAATAACAGTTTAGGTGTTGCATCAATCTATTTTAATATTTTCATGCTTGCAAATTTCTTATTTTTGATGTTGTAAGAAAACACTACATACAATTGATTTTAAATTTTATTAAATGCTTTCGATTAGAATATTTTAACTTTTTTTCCATCTATATCAACCTCTCGAAAACCAAAGGTTTAACTTTTTTCTATCTACACTCACGTCCATAAAGTCATTTTAATCCTTTCCTTTGTGTATGGAGTCTTTCCATCTTTACGGAGTTTTTCCATCTTTACACTCACGTCTAGAAAGTCAATTTTAATCCCATTCTTTTGTGTATGAATAAACAGTTACTCAATTTTAATTTTTGTGTACGGAGCTTTTCAATCTCTACACTCACCTCCACAAAGTCCATTTTAATCCAAATCTTTTCTGCATGGAGAAACAGTTACTCAAATAATTGTTAGATTAGAATATTTTAACCTTTTTTCCATCTATACTCACCTATGAAAAACCGAATATTTAAATTCTTTCTATCTACACTCATGTCCACAAAGACTATTTTACTCCTTTGTGTACGAAATTTTTCCATTTCTACACTCGTGTCCAAAAATTCCATTTTAGTCCTTTGTGTACATAATTTTTCATCTCTACACTCATGTCCAGAGAGTCCGTTTTTGTCCTTTGTGTACGGAGTTTTTCCATCTCTACACTCATGTCAAAAAAGTGATTTTAATCCACACTTACTCCAATAATTGTTATTTTTTTATTAGCATATTTTAACTGTCTTTTCATCTACACTCACCTCCAGAAACCCAATTCTATTCTTGTGTACCGAGAAACAATTACTCATATAATTGTTAGTTTGTTCATTAGAACATTTTATTATTTTTTAATGATTGTTATGTGAATTTAGAATTAAGTCTACTTTGATTCATAAAATTGCTTATATGTTTGTCATGTAGACAAATATTTAATTATTTGATTATTGTTGTAGCTGAAACTCCTACTTTTAAATATAAAGAACATAATATTTGTATTAAAAAACTTGTTTAACTTTTTATCATTTTAATGTTTTTATAAAGGTTTTAATATCAAAATAAATTACATTAAAATAACAACACCTGCTCTACCCATAAACCTAGCTCTATATATGCATGCGCTTTCACAGGCAACTAAAATTGGCATTTGTTGGACGTTAGAAATAGTTAAAGGGTAAAATATGTATTTGGCCACAACATGGTTACCTGCCTCAATGGGTTTTTGTAGATGAGCGATGGGTGGAGAAATGTCAACCATTTTATCGGCAGAAGGAAAATATGAATGGGGACGATTACGGACCATCACACAAGAGGCACGATACCCCTAAATTGATGGTTCCAATGGATGTCTTCATAGTGGTTTGAAAAGGACATGATCCACCTGATTTACCCTAGAAGCATAACCAAAATCAGAATTACCAATCTTCGTCTCCTTGGAAAAAATCAAATAGCAGGTGTAAGGGCTAGGAGGAGTGGTCGACTCACAAAAGACTAGCCAAAAATTGCAAGGAAAGGAAAGCGAGGAATGCAAAGTGGGAAGAAGAGAGTCGGACTGCGGTGGAGGAATGCATCCCTAATCATAGTACTATTGAAGATCTATTGGAAATCGATGTCACGGAGGAAATCAAATCAGATTCAACTATTCTTGGGGAGTATCCATTTATTTGTTGCTTTATCAAAATTACGCCTGATAGGGCTTCGATAAAGGGGTGGATTAAGGAGCAATGGAAAATGAAAGTCCATACAAGGTTTTTGTGAAAAGGTTTCTTTTTGGTAGCTTTTGCAAATGAAGAAGCAAAGATATGGCTCACATAAGGCAACATGTGGTTCATGAATGATTATCCCTTATACATGCAGCCATGGAGTCAAAACTTTGACTTGATAAAAATGAGGCCATATGACCAGCCTATCTGGATAAGACTATACAATCTCTTGATGGAGTACTAGACTAAAGAATGTTTTGTAAAAATTGGCCACTCTATGGGCTCCCTAATGGAAATCGACATGAGTATCTTGGATGGTGACATACAAATACGCTAGAATGAAAGTTGTGGCAATTGATACCATACCTAAGAAAATCTATCTTCTGGTGGATGGGGTTCGCCAGTTTCAAGAGATTGAAGTAGAAGACACAAAATGGTTCTGCCTCATTTGCAGTGCCCTAGATCACAAGGAGGTAGCGTGTGCTAGAGAAATGAAGAGGGTTTTGAAGAAGTCACAATAGGAGGATCTTCCCCTATTGTGCATAGGCCCACTCCTGATGCCTCTTAAGAGGAGAAAAATCAACTAAGTGATGTCCCAAAGGGTGGGATGGAGCATGTTGAAAGTCCGCCTAAGGTATCGAAAGACGAGAAGCAATCAGATGATTTGCAGCTGAAGACCCCTCTTCAGGGGAAGAGTCATGATCGGGAGCAAATTGAATTTGTCGAGGTCGCTTCTCTGGCAAGTGATGAGTTAGATTCAAACATTGACCCGAATGATACACTGAACATTATTAAGGATACATGCATATCTCAATCAGCTACAAAGCATTTGGGTGTGGGAAAAATCGGCACATCTGGGAATACCAGTAGAAGGAAATGCTTCAAACAATTAAGGGAAGAGGAGGTTGCTGCAAAGAAATTCCCCAACATCACTAAATTTCTAAGTACCAAGGGAAGAATCCCCTCCCTTGGGAAACAATGAAGATAACAACATGGAATGTTAGGGGCCTAATGACCCCTGACAAGCAACACCTAGTTAGGCATCAACTACAAAAAAGCACATACAACATCATATTGCTACAAGAAACTAAGCTCACTAGAGAGGAAGGGAAGAAGTTTTTGAAGTATTTCTGGCTCTAGAATGGCTTTTTACATGACTCATTAGGTAAGGCAGGAGGATTAGGAATAATGTGGAAAGAAGCTATGATCTCGGTGGATGTTATTGGCTCATTGGAAAAGTGGTTGGCAGCTAAGATTTATGATCTTGGGCGCAATTGCCAATTTGTGATTATGAAAATTTATGGCTGGATGAAAACTGAGGAGAAGGCGCCCCTTCCTCAAGGAAAAAATGATCATTGGTGGTGATTTAATGCTATTCTGGACCTGATCGAGAAGAGTGGCGAGATTCGAAGTGTATCTCAGGCCACCATTTCCTTCATGAATTTCGTGGCAGAAGCTAGATTAGTTGACTATCCCATAGGAAATGGGGTATTCAATTGGACCAACAAGCGAAAGGAATTCACTGCAATTGCCGAGATACTGAACATATTTTTGGTCTCTTTAGGTTGGAGCGACGATGGCATGCAAGTCCAAGCTAGCATTCTACCTATGTCAATTTTGGATCACTTCCCAATAGAATTAACAATATTTGGATGACCAAAATTGTTAAAAATGAGTTTCAAATTCTAGAATATGTGGTGGTGGGATAGGAGCCTTGTTGGCCTTCTGGAAATCTGGTGGAAGGAAGCTCGGGTTGGTGGAGCAATTAGTTTCAAAGTAGTCAAGAAACTTAAGTTAATAAAGGAAACATTGAAGGTATGGAGCAAGGATAAGTTTGAAAAAGTTTTTGTGGAAAAAGGCAAGGTGGAAATATAGTTGGAAGCACTCAATCAGAAAGTGATCAAAGATGGCATGAGGAATGGTGAATTCTAAAAAGAGAAAGAATTGAATGCAATGTTGGCCGAACTCTTGAAGAGAGGAAAATTATTGGAGGGACAAGTCAAGGGAGGTGTGGCATGGTGAGGGTGACTTAAACTCAAAGTTCTTTCATGCTTCAGTGTTGGCTAGGAGGGTTGTGAACAAGATAGAAAAAATGCAGACTATGAATAGCTCCACCACTCACGCCCTGATGGAGGTTGGTTTGGTTGTAGCTTCAAACTTTGTAAACGTCTTCTTGGTGACCAAAGGATGCAAGAGAAAGGCGGTAGTATCCTGGATTTGATAAGAAAATGGGTTAGCGATGTAGATAATATTATGCTCTATGGAATGGTAACTAAAGAAGAAGTAAAGGCTGCTTTATTTTAGCTACACCAAGATAACACGCCAAGGCCTGATGAGTTCAACACAAAATTCTTCCAGTCGCATTGGAGCTTTGTGGGGGGTGACCTCTGGAAGCTGGTGGAATATTTTTGCAAGACTAAGAGGTTTGTGAAGGATTTGAACAATTTGGTGATTTCCTTGGTCCCTAAAAACCAAATTGCAAGTCATTTAGTGACTGCAGGCCCATTTCACTCTGCAATACGGTATATAAGGTCATAACTAAAGTACTTCCCAACAAACTCAAATTGGTGTTGGGGAGAATAGTATCTAGAGAGAAGAATGGATTCATCCCTAGTCAGGAAATCACTGACTGCATCTTGCTTCGTTTAGAGGTGGTACATAAACTCAAGACAAATAGGAAGGCAGGGATATTGATCAATTTGGACGTATGTAATACATACAATAAAGTTTCATGGGGCTTCCTAATGAAATTAGTGGGGAGATTGGGATTCAATACCCACTAGTGCAAACTCATATACTATTGCATCTCCTCTGTGCATTTTTTAGTTTCAGTAAACGGGACACTGCATAGCTTAGTTTAGGCCACCAATGGACCAAGTAGGGTGACCCCATATCACCATTCCCATTTGTAATTATAGTTGAATCCTTAAACCGCGCAATCAAAAATAGTTGCCAACGGTTGGAATGGAAGGGGGTGCGGGTGCCTCCAAATATGGAACCAGTCACCCATACACAATTTGCTATTGACACTACCCTTTTTGGTGAGGCAAGTATAAGGGAGGCTAGATCAATCAAAAGGGTACTAGATGATTACGAAAAACAATCGGGCCAGAAAACAAACAAGGAGAAATCATGTATATATTTTTTCAATACAAGGCTATCACTACAATTGTCTATTACTAGGATACTGGGCTTTCAAGGGGGGGAAATTGCAAGGAAAATTCTTAGGGGTGAATATTTTTTATGGCACGTGCAAAGAAAAGCATTGGAATAAAGTGGTTGGAAAATGAAAAAACAAGGCAATGGTGTGGAAGAATAGCTGGCTCACTTTGGCTGGAAGAAAAACAATGAATAGTGGAAACATAATCCCAAGAAAACAGGAAAGGAATATGGAGGGAAGGAAATGGAAGGAATGGAATGGAAACATATAGTGGAGGGAATGGAATGGAATGGAAGATAAATGGAAAGGACAGGAATGGTGGAGGAAGATTAAGGTTCAATGGCCACATGGAAGTGGATGGCACATGGAATGGGAATGAATGGAATAGGGAATGGGACTGGACCAAACTTGGATACCGGAGGTACCACTTGGCGAAGAGAAGTCATGATGGCAAAGGGCGTTTGTTAGCGACAGCCTTGCGGACCACCAGCGGTGTCTTACATGACAAAGATTGAAAAGAATTGGGATTACAGGGCTGTCACAATGCGCATTATGTGAACATGAGGAGGAAAGTGTGGATCATATATTTCTCAATTGTCCCATGGCTGCCTCATGTTGGGATTGGCTACTGGTGGCCTTTTGACTCTAGGGATCGCCACAGGTGAAGCTTTGGGAGTTTATGAATATCTGGCCGATTGCAAATAAGAGTGGATATTGGCATGGAATCTGGATATTGGCACCATCATTGGTCGTATGGCATTTTTGGAAAGAGAGGAATACATGCATCTTCAAAGAAGAATTTCTTAGCAGCGATCTTCTTATAGCAAAGATTCAGGGTACCATTATTGAGACAACAAACAATAGAAATATTTTTGGTGCCAAGGGTAGGTTCACAAGATGGGACGAGGGAATCTAGAAGGTGTGGCCTAATCTCAAAACACCTAAGCCCTCGGCCCCGGGATCAGGTAAGGTTGATAGGAAGGTAGTGCGTTGGCTGCAACCGGTGAGATTAAAATGGAAATTAAACTTCGCCGAGGCTGCCAAACGTAACCCTGGGTGGGTTGGTGTTGGATGCATAATCAAAGACAAGTGTGGTCAGTGTGTGTGGGCAGTGTCAAACTGTTTGGTCTATTTATATTAATATATATTATGGGTTATGTATATTATAGTCTGTTGTATTTTAACCATCTATTTTGTTATTTTAATTGAATCATTTATTTAATTTTCCAATTTATATTGTATATATAATCTCATCTTTTTTCTTTCTTTTTTGGTTAATTATTATTGTTTCAAGTTTTAGTATATCTTCCTTCATTTCTTTTAATAATTTTAGTAATTGTTCCTCAATCATTTTTTTATATAATTCATCTTTATAATTCTCTTAGATAATTTATTCACTATTTGAGCCATTTAACCTTTAACCTTTTTTTGATCCATTTATTTGTATTATGTCATATTATTATATTATTCATTCTTCTATTATGTCTTCATTTTTTTTCTTCATAATCCTCTTCCTATGATGAATCATTGCCTTAGGTTTAGGGTAAGGTCATTAGTGTTATTTATTCATTGTTTGTGACATTTAACTTTAACCTTTGTTATCCATTTATTTGTGTTATATCATATTACTATATTATTCATTCTTCTATTATGTCTTCATCATTTTTTCACCTATTTTCATTTTTACTTCAATTTCCAATCTCCTCCCTCCCTACCCTCTACCACCACTAAACTCTTCTTAAGGTCATTTCTACGACCATATTCTTCATTATCCTCTTCCTACCATTAGTGTGGTTCAAAATGTTAATTCAAAATAGCATGCATAGTTTAATGTAGAAGGTTTTACTCTATCATTCACAAGCTTTGAAAAAATCATACCATCTATAATCATCAATTCGTTAATATTTAACAATTGTTGTTTTGAATGAAGAGATATAGTTGCACTTGTGTCTACTACAAATCAAATCGGATAATTTAATATATATATATATATATATATATATATATATTAGTTTTAATATATATATATATATTAAATTGAAAATAAACAACTTGTAATAAATAACCATTTTAATCTATAACAATTTCATGAGAAGAAACATTGACAACATGTAATATATAACTTTTAATGATTTTAAGTTATATCATATTTATTTTATTTATTTAATATATAATAATTTGTAATATAACATTTATTAAATATATTATTTATTAGAAATTTAGTGATAAAAATTCATCTTAATAATAAGAGAAGAAACATTGACAACATGTAATATATAACTTTTAATGATTTTAAGTTATATCATATTTATTTTATTTATTTAATATATAATAATTTGTAATATAACATTTATTAAATATATTATTTATTTAAAATTTAGTGATAAAAATTAGGTTTTTAGGTATGGATAGTGTTATGATCATAGATAGGGTTAGAGATAGGTCTAGGACTAAGATAATGGTTTCAAATTTATTGTTAGGGTTAGAGTTAGGGAAAGGGTTAGGGTTAGGGTTAGGAATAGAATTAGAGTTAGGGTATGAGTTAGGGTTAGGGTTAGGTGATTAAAATAACTAATTAACAAAGCTAAAACACTATAATTAACAAAAATTGCATTTAATTTTATTCACATTAATAAAACTTACATTTAATTTTTATCAAATCTAAAAAACAACAATTACAATACTATTTAATTTATTATGTGGTGTTTAAATTGAATATCTTATGATATTAACACAATAAAATAATATAGAAATAAATCTTCTTTTAGTAATAAATAATAACAATAAAAATCATACACAAATTATTTTTATATAATTTTAATCTTTTAATGATTTGGGAAACAATATACAAAACAAATTAACCGCAAAATAAATTAGACATTAAAAAAAACAAAATACGCATTAAAATAATAATTATTACAAAAATTCCACAAAATTTGAAGATGTAAAATACATCTACTCTCAATTTTCTTAAAATCCTCACTCAATGAAACAACATACAATACAAATTAACAACAAAATAAATTAGACATTAAAATGATATGAAAATAAATATTAAAATAATATTTATTACAAAATCTCAAAATCAAAGTTAACTATTAAAATAAAATAATTATTACAAAAATTCCACAAATTTTGAAGATGTAAAATACATCTACTCTAAAATTTATTGAGAAATCTTAGAATTCTTCTTCAATGCCCTTGTCCTTGTCCTTTGGAATCTTTTTGATTTGGCTATTCCATAATTTCGAACGAATACTTCACTATAATCCATAATCACTCTATTTGTAGGTAATGTTTGTGTGACATGTGCAATGACATGGTCATCCACAATGTCAATAAATGACCGACCATAAAACTTTGAGTTGTATGTACAACAAAGCACAAGGTGTGGGTAACAATGAGGCCAGTAAAGTAGGATTAAATTAACTAACTCCATTTGATTGTCACTCTCAAACACCTTACAATACCATTCCCATGCTTCTATTTCAATATTAATCTTCCCATTAATATAGCTATCTTTCTCAAATTGAACCCCCCATCCATACCAAAATGATTTATCATACACAAAACTCAAAAGTGTTAACTCTTGACATAATATATTTGATTTTATGAATCCTTGCAACTCTTCATCTTGATTGGTTGAAATAGATAACATTCTGCATCCAAAAAAATTACAATTTTTTTATTATTATAAATTCTACATAATTCAATTTGAATTGAAAAAATCAAATATTTTTATTATTATAAATTCTACATAATTCAACTTGAATTGAAAAAATCAAATATAAATTCATTTATAGTGCAACTTGAATTGAAAAAATCAAATATAAATTCTCTTACCTTTTTCGCATAACTTTAGTGATAAAAGCCATAATTTCGTTTATTTCTTCCTTCTATTGGTTCGTTGTTCAATAGTGCAATCTTGACTGCACAATTCATCATAGTGGCCACATAGGTAATATTAGTTGATGTTAATAAATTTTAATAATTTCATCACTATGATAACTTAAGATAATTTTAATTATTATAAAAAAAAAAAAAAATTGACTCACTGTGATGATTATTTTCAAAAGTAATTAAGATTGTCTATTTTTCCTAATGACACTATAATGCTTATGAAATAGAAAAACAAATCTAACTTTGTAAGACCAAGACACATGAAATTGTAAAATTAAGCAATTCTTGAATAGATCCATGAGAGAGTAAAGTGCAAATAATCTGAATATCTCCTCTTCTCATGACTAATTACTAAGGCAGTAGCTCCTCTCCTTCATTAACCAGAAATAATTAATAATTTTCATTCTTTTTATTGAAGAAAGCAACCAGAATTACATAGCGAAGCAGAAAAACAAAGTAATTAATACTTTCTCTCCCTCATTTTTCTTCATAGGTTAAATTAGGAAAATGATCTTATGTTATTGATAGGATTACTATTCTTGAGCAAAAAAAACCAGAAGCAGCAAAACCCAAGAGGGGAGGTGGCAAGAAGGGAGCTATCAGAACAGAATGCAGAGCACTTCCACGGTGTTTGTGGTCCCTTAACACCAATAGTTATAATAATGACTGAAAAAAGCCACCGAAACTATGGCTAAAAACGCTAATGAACTTAAGATATAAAACATGGACAACACATACAGACGATTCAAAATACAATGAACTGAAGATATAAAACAAGGCGATATATATTCATCCTTCGAACAGATATTGAAGGGTCGTTACTTACCAAGAGTATCGCCCACCAGCTGTTGCAACAAACGACAACTCTGAGCTTTCTTTTCTTCCCTGCGACGGCCCTTAGCTAATTGATTGATAGCCACTCCAAACTGCATGTTTATACAACGTGCCATGTCAGACAACTAAATAAAGTAGGGATTTCTCTTTCTTTTGCTCTCTTTCATCGTGGATCATAAAGATCCAAAATTTGATGACAAAAACACAAACATAATCAAAATCAGAAATAAAAATCGATTCATGATTGTAGATTATGAAAACACTTGATATCTTTAAATGGACACCTGTAAATCCTATCATGCAATGAACCATACAAAAACAGATACAGATACAGATTGTAGGGATTGAAGCTGGCCTACCTCGCTGCTATTGGATACTGGACTGTGCAGTGCAAATTTTCCAACACTAACTTCTTATAAAACCCTGAGAAATAGTGCACCGACAAATGCTCCGCCTCCACACCATACAAACAATATATCAAGGCATGAAATGGCCTAAAGAGACGTTGTGGAGGGTCGGTGTCGTCCGAGCGTGGAGTTCCGACAGAATCTCAAATGACGAGGTTGATTAGTTTGGCTGTAATTTACTATTACGGGAAACTTGTTTTTCCGATGAATTTCACCCAAATATCGGGAAAGATGGAAAGCTGGAATGATGACTTGGAAAGTAAAAGCAGAGTAAAAAAGAAAAATTAGAAGAGAAAGGGAAAAACAAACAAGAGCCCAAATTAGGGTTTTTTTTAAGACGCCGTGTATTTTATTTGGGCTGCCCAAATTAAATGTAAGATTTACAGTGAGGTGACCGATCTGGATTTCGCATGCGGCAACTGTGATAGGTGTTTGGAAACTACATGATTTAATCGATTCCCGTAAAACTTTAATGCGGGTTGTTAGAGCGTTGGAAATGGGATCCATTTCTTCACTTCTGGCGTTCATACTACCACTGTAAGACGGGGACTAAATTTCAATCGGGAAAAGTTGGTGCACTGCGCTTTCACCGGTGGGTACAATTGGCTAAAACACGGATTCGGCCGTGCTCAAATATTTTTAATATTAAAGATTTTATAATTTTTAAATAGAGGTTTTTTCAGAGGTTAACAGTAATTTTTATTTGTTTTATTGATTGTTGGTATGAATATAAATTAAAATTGTCTAAATAATTGATTTTTCAAACATTCTTATGTACATTTTAAAAGGCGGGAAAAAATAACAGTTTAGGTGTTGCATCAGTCTATTTTAATATTTTCATGCTTGTAGATTTCTTATTTTTCATGTTGTAAGAAAACACTACATACAATTGATTTTAAATTTTCTTAAATGTTTTAAATTAGAACATTTTAACTTTTTGTCCATCTATACCCACCTGGAAAACCAAATGTTTAACTTTTTTCCATCTCTGCACTCACGTCGAGAAAGTCAGTCATTTTAATACTTTGTGTACGGAGTTTTTCCATCTCTACACTCATGTCTAGAAAGTCAATTTTAATTCTTTGTGTACGGAGCTTTTCCATCTCTACACTCACGTCGAGAAAGTCCATTTTAATCCAAATCTTTTGTGCACGGAGACACAGTTACTCAAATAATTGTTAGATTAGAATATTTTAACCCTTTTTCCATCTCTACACTCATGTGCAAAAAGACCATTTTAGTCCTTTGTGTACGAAACTTTTCCACCTCTACCCTCATGTGCAAAAGGTCCATTTTAGTCCTTT
>VDFB02299322.1:0-23033 GCA_007258455.2 Sequoia sempervirens
ATGAAATTTGAGGAATATCAAAATAAATGCAAGGAGAGAAGAGAACTAAGGCCTGATAGGTCAGATCAGGAGAATGATGAAGAAGTGAAAGCTGAACTAATGGAAGAGTTCAAAAACATCACTCCTGAAGAAGGAAGACAACTAGTGAATCGGGTTGGTGTTTTGATTTTTCATGAATGGGACATCGCATATGCAATGGCTTTCAATTTCATTATAAATTCCAAGAATCATTTTCAAGATTCTAAAGAAGAAGTTAAGGTAGCATTACAAAACTCTGCCTTTAGTGAAGAATATGAGACCTTGGCAATTTGGGCATTGACTCCAAGGAAGAAATCCAGACATTGCTAATATTAATCCAAATTTCAAAGGAAGATTAATAATAAAAAGGGATTCAGAGACTACAACAACCGAAGCCACTAGTTTAACTATGAATGTGGCCAAGTTGGCCCAAAAGAGTGTTGAAAGAGAGGAGGCTGAAAGAAAGAGCCTAATGGAGAAGTATAACATTTTAATTGAAGAATATAGTAAAACGCAACAAAGGAATGTTGAGCTGCAAACTGAAGTAGAAAGGTTCAAGTATAGACATACTGGGGAAACATCCAATGCTCCAAGAACCAGCACATCACCTCCCATAGCAAGGTCAATGCCTCCTACTTCTCCAAATGTTTCTACACCAGGGTCTCCCATTCAAAATCCTGCTCTTACCCCTCCTCTAGAACTAGTTGATAAAGAAACAGAGTGCTTTGTTGATCCAACAAAGAGGCAGCTCATGCAGAAAATTGATCAATTACAGACATCACTAAGGGTAAAAGAGGAGGGTTTTCTTTCAAAAGAAAAAGAAATTGTTACTATTGTTTTGGATCATTTAAATGAATAGGTGGATAATAAACTACCTTCTATACATTCTTTGTATTCTTTTCTATTTGAAGCAATAAAAAATATTGATAGGGATCAGGGGATAGTGATTCCAATAATTCAAAATTGGATCCCTAGGGAAAATAATCTAGATGTTATGAATAAAGCCTCAAGGTTTGATGTAAATAACAAGCCCCAATCATTGAATCCTACTTATATATTAGTTAAATCATTGCAAGGTTTTCAGACCTTACCAGATGATCTAAGTAGGAAGATTAGGGAATTGGTAAAGAACTTCAATGATTGGGGTAACATAGTGTTACTTGATATAACTGATGAGCAGGGGGAAATCAGAACACTCCAACAATGGCAGGATCAAGCAAGTAAAGTCATCAATAATCAAATTAAAATAATTTGTGATGACTCAGATTATGATTTGTTGGTAAATTGTATAGATAAGATTATTGGTACCGGCTCATTTTTGGAATCTTTTGAAATAGATGCTAATCAGGTAGCAGTAAAGTATTTTCCTTATAGTACAAAGGCAAAAGAAATGATTAATTTTGACTGGCCAACTGACGAAGAATACCAAAGGTGGGTGGCTAAGTATTTGAATAATGATGAGTAAAAAGAGTGGGCTACTGACAGGTGGCAAATTAGATGTTGTGGTTACAATGTTTCCAGTTTTGTATGGATGACTTTCTTGGCGTGGGTTTTGCGTGGTTTTTTATTATTGCATCAACCTTCCTCCACCAACATGATGAACGAGAATATGCTCCAGCATGATTGTTGTTGTAATGATTTTTGAACAAGAATATTTTTCAAGGTGGTGGCTATTGTAACAAATTTTGGAATATCACCAGGTGCTCCAATTGACTGGTGACAGGTGTGCTTTCTGGCCCGGTGCTTGTTTTCTCTTTCATTTTCTATAAGAAGGATTTCAAGGCTAGAAGTACAGGTTAGCAAGTTAGATAATTTTTGTCGAGTCTAGGTGAAGTTGCAGAGCGAATTGTAAAGTCTGATGGTTTTAAAGAAATGCAATTTAGGTTTTGAATCATTATGTAGCAGGGTTTGAGTTCATAGAGATTTAATGTTGTATATGATTACTAGCATTTGATTTGAAATGAAAATTTGAGCTCATGTCTCCATTGGCATGCATGTCGAGACTTTCAATGCTGGGAGTTGTTTATCCATCTCATTGTTGTGGTGTGTATGATTCTATTTTAGCTTTAATTCAAGGAATTAATTAAAATGTTTGAATGGGATTATAGGCGGATATGTGATGTATAAGGATTTGATAAGTAGTCCTGGGTTAGAATGCATACTGATGAAATTGTAATGCAATATTGTCAGGGATCTTATATGCAATGTATTAAATCTGTTATAAAACTCTAGATGCTTATGAATTTGACTCCTACAATGGATATATGGCACTGATCTAAGTTGTAATTATTTGTGTAGTTTAGTATTTGTTTGTCTTTGCCTAAAGCTTGCTACAAATTGCAAATCATTGACTATCTTATACAATGGATTGTGTTTAGTTATCTCACACTCTAGATAGTTGATATTGTCTATGAACACCAATTCTAGTTGATATTATATTATCGTGTTTAGCTATTAAGTGAGATCATCGCTGTGTTAATATTGTTTTATAATAATAATGAGTGCAGAGGTTATAGAAACACGGTATGGGATCACCCTCACAGATTAAAACACAGAAGTGTACAAGGCTTTTAAATTCCTCGTCAGTTTGTCCAGGTCCTTTGAGCTGCCTTCAATTGGAATTGGAAATTCCATAAGTATATTAGAAGACAAACCTGGTTACATTGTAAAAGAACCAACATACATGTCAACCACTAAACAACCACCTCTACAACTGACTTTTAATCTTTTATGATCACATAGAACAAAACACACTAATTTCAAAGTTGTTAACATCACTATTGAAATGTTTTAATTTTTTAACCTTTCAAACATTAAAAAGTACATCATTAAATTAGTATGTAATGGCATAAAGAAAATTAAAAACATCATGAATTAATTAACCACATAAATTAAATATAATTCTATCAAATAAATTAATATCAAATAGATATAATATAATCGCTTAGCTTATACATTTCAATGTCATTGACCCTTCTTCTTCATGCAAATCTTTGTCTGTATCATCTAATCTAGATTCGACATTGTAAGGATTGGTCATATCATCATCATCATCATCATCGATATTAGTTTCAATAATGTCATCATCCACACGGATATCATCTTCATGAACATTAGCTCCTACATCATCATGATCTAGTTCCTCCTCTTGGACATCTTCATTAGGGACATCATCAACTAACTATTGATCCTGATCATCATCTACATCATCTTCTAGTTATTTGGTATCTTCTTCTTCCACAACATTATACTTTACTAGCCTTCCTTTTGGATCACATCTAACAACAAATGACCGGCAGGTTTTTCTAGAACCTGCAATTAAAATACCACTCATTTGTAGAACATGGGGCTCATTTCTGGCTTCATTTCGTCGAAAAACTTGTATTAACCATGATCAAATCTATTATCATGTTCAATAGTTCTCCTCCGGAATCCTGCATTTTCATTCAATCGTAGCCTGTGCCATAGGATGACGAAAAAAATTAATTTGAAGGACTTAAAGTTACACTCAAATATATCATCCAAAATCCCATAGTATCAATTTTCTGAGACTTCTGGATGTATGTTGCTTCTAGATGAAACATTAGTCACCTGAAAGACTACAATTATACTAGAATCACATGTTTTCTTTATGTCATCCAAAATTTTGATTCGAAATTTATGACCATTGCACCACATAGCCTTGTGGTGTTTCACCCGCAATATGTCAAACATGTAAAAATTATTGCAATATTGTCAATTGATAAACATATTTATTCTTGGCCGAATGTATGCAAAGAAAACAATCTCAAGATATATATACATCAATATACTTGAAAATAATTAAATAATATGGGTGATTAATATATTTATACGTACCTATTTATCTCTTAAACCATATGCTAAATTAATTTTCCTTTGTGTAACATTGGAATCTCTATTACGATGAGCTTCTTTAACCAATGAAGCCATACCTTCCCATTTTAATGTGCGACTAGATTGTTGACATCGTTCAATCCATACCGTCATCCAATCAAGATTGTTGGCGACGTACAAATGTAGTGCATCCCACTCTTGACCAACTGTACCAAAATAAATTGAAATTCACAAATGACGTATAATTAGTTAAATACCATAGTATATGACCTTAATTTATAATCGATGTATATTGAAGATTAAAAATTAAATAAGTACAATATACATAAAAAACATATGTAAAATGCATTCCAATTAATCTCCCTGACCATCTTATAATTACCTCACTTTCCTCAATCTACCTTTCCCCAATAGGTACACCCCTTCGAATTTGTTAATGGAGTTGGGATCCCAATGCGATCTACATGGATCTTTGCTGAAAACTTAGGAAGATATTTACTAATGTACACCATGGTTTGGTATACCATATATCCCTCCACCATAGAACCCTCAGGATGTGCTCTTTGTCTAACCAAAACCTTCAAAAATTTCAAGTGCCTTTCAACCATCCGCATTGACCTTGTGTGTACAGGTCCACATAATTCAATCTCCTCAACTTGGTGTATGATGTAGTGTTCTTGTGCATTGAAAAATGTTGAAGGTAAACACTTTTTCATTTCACACATTAGACGAGAAATTTTTCTCTTCCAATAATTTATATCTTCTTTATGGATTTCTTTAGATGATAGCCATCTACAAGTGATTCAAGGCGCAAATATATTAACGATATTTAACAAAAATATACAGTATATTACATAACAAGTAAAACAAATTGCAATTATAAGATGTATATAGTGAATTGAACAAATCTCGCTATTTACCTCATGTATTTTCCAAGATCATATATAACTTGATTGACATTGTTGTCAAAGTTGTCTGGGAGAGATAGAGGTAGAACGTACTACAACAATTATAAAATGATATTTTCATTATTTTTCCAAAATTAGTAAACACAATACACTGAAAAGTACATGCATTATACAAGTGTATATAATATACTAGAATAATTACCTTAATGAAGGTATGCCAATCATGCATTTTCATCCCTGACCCAAACTCACCTTTCTTTGTTATTATATTGTTTATGTTTGCAGTAAATCCTGTGGGAAATCAAATTTTTTGTATGACTTCTTTGATAGCATTGTTTTCCTACTCTGTTAATAACCAAGGAAGGGCACTTATATTAATTTGGTCTCCATCACTATTTAATTGAATGACATTTTTCATTGCATGATTGGTTTCCTGAATGTCACTACAAATTTTGACAATTTTTTCTTTTTCATGTCTTCCATCCAATATTTTCCATAACGCTTCGCTATATTATTTCATGCATTGTATCAAAACAAATGCACAATTTGTAACTACTCATAGAAGCAACCTACTAAATTGTTTGGGATAACTTTTAAGTCCCTATGGAAGCCGGCCATTAATGCCTTGACGACCTTCATGAAGCATATAAGTTAAAACAAATTAACAACGACAATCATTGTCAATTACAACATGAGTAAACACAACACAATATAAAAATATAAATTCAAAACATATCATATATGATAGATAAACAATTTGATCCGATGTATAACCTTGACGATTAATTCTATTATATTCCAACTTCCATAGACAAGGTGACATTCTTTGTGGTTTTTATGTAATCTCCTCTTTCCCATTGAAAAGATGTTTTTCAGTAGTTCGATACTTATGATTTCTATGGAGGAAGTGCCTATACTCATCAAACACCTACTTTCCTAAACGTGTTGAACAATGAGATTTCATCTTTGGACCACAAATTGGACATGCAAATTTTCCCTTTGTTTGAAGACTTGCAAGATCATATATAATTGGATTAAATATGTTAATTTTTATAATTATATATAATGAATAGATTATTTTAAAAACATTCATGATATCTACTTCATTAAATTAAATATTGTTAAAGTGCATTCGAATGTTATAACATACCACAAAAATGTGTTAGCCCTGGAGCATCAAAATTGTCCATACAAGCATTGCATGGAATTGAAATTATCTTTGTCCTATTGGTCTAGAGAAGTCATACATAGTGATTCCATTCCATAAATTGAGTAACTCGTCGATAAGAGGCTTGATATATACATTCATATCTTTAACTTAGTACTTACCTAGTTGAATGAACATAAACATTACATAATTATTATAACCATTTTACTACAGTATATATAAATTAATGTACATAACTATTGAATGAAAAAAATATAAATCATTATGCAACAAATAAGACAAATGAGATGCTACTATGTTAAAGAAAATTGATGTAAATAAATACTTGGAACAATCATTAACAACATTATGTGCTCTCTCTTTATTGACATCCATGGAGGAATGTTATTGTTGATAACAAAAATAGGCCACACTGAGTAAATAGATCTTAGCTCTCCAAATGGATTGACACCATCCGCTCCCAATGAAAGCCTGAGATTACAAGGTTCTTCTTTAAAGTGTGGCCATTTTTCCTCCATGTCCCTAAATGCAAAATCATCTACAAGCATTCGAAGAATGTCATCTTCACTTATATTCCATGCATGGTAATCCATAAATTGTGCTAAGCTTTCACACCTAAATAATCATTACATACGTGGAATAATGGGAATATAATGAAGAACCTTGTGAGGCACCTTTTTGTTAGTTGATATGTTCAATATCTACTGATATGACATTCTGGGCATTCTATTGCAAATTCCTATTGTTTATTATATATAATATGATCATTGGGACATGCATCTATTGCTTGATACTCCATTCTGATATCTTTCATAATGGCATATAAATCTTGGTATGAGCGAGGTAAAATATTTAATGGTGGTAACAAAAATTTACCAATCAATCTACAACAAAAAATAATTTGTTCATATAAAGAATATTAATGGTACATATTTCATCCTTTATTTACTAGTGATGAACTAACAACAATTAAAATAGATGAAAAAAGATGACATATATGACATACCTTAACATCCGTGAGATTGCTATGTTTGATAAACAATTCATAACCTTCAAGTTCAACAACAACAATACAACAGAGAGAAGAGTTGTTTCAAAGCCTTCATAAAGGGGCTCGTATGCCCTTTCAAGCACAGGTAAATCATAAACATCATCAAAGTCATCTTGATCATCATGATCAGCTTTGCCACTAAATGTGGCATGGATCAATGTATTTGTACCATCATCTTCAACTGTATTTCCTGGTGCATGATCATCTTCTTCCATAGGATCATTAACTTCATCTTCGATATTCACAGCTCCATGTTTGTTCGCTTGCAAAACCACAGTCTTTGGGTCGTGATAATCCATATCATCCGCCCTAGGGTGCCCCACCTTTATAATAATGATAGACACAAATAAACCATGATCATGATCAAGTGATTATATATATATATATATATATATATATATATATATATATATATATATATATATATATATATATATATATATATATATATATATATATATATATATAATGTTAAAACAATATAAACATTTTACAAATTCAATCAATATAAACACATATAATGATATAATGAACAACTCTACCAATGGACTATAAGCATGCACCCTTCAACGACCATGCTACCTACAATAAGCTTCTCAATTGTTGTGATTAAGTCATCTCGCCTTTTAAGCCCTGCACTATTACAAGGACAATAACATTTCCCATCACCCTTTATTTTTAATCTAGCCCACAATCTATCAAGTGTCTCTTCATTTTGTTTTGGACTAATATTATCTGACATGATTTTTCTTTACCAAGCTTGACTATTTAGATCTTCAAAAAATATCAAACTCACACTCCAATAATTTTTATTCATAGACAAGTAATATAATCTAATAATTTTGATATTTTACACCAAAAAATTTGGCATGCAACCACCTCTACAAAAGAGAAGATAGTCTAAAGTTAATGACCCTAAAAAACACTTGACAATGCTAATTCCAAAACTTATTAAATTCTGATTTTACTATGATTTCCAACCGTTAAGACTCCTAAAATTAGAATATTGGAACCTTTGATCACAAAAATTCCTACAACAATGGAGGTAGCTAGCCAGTAAGAGCAAGTGACTCCATTCTTAAGAAGCAACAATCCTAATCATCATTACAATGTCAATACTACTGTATCCATTTAGTTAAAGATGTAATGTGTCACTTCTATGATAAGCGATCCCCTAGGGCCCTCAACACATTGAGAGAGAGCCCCTAATAAAAACAATAGAAGCATTGGTAAGAGCATGATTAGGGTACAAACCCTAGGCCTCCGTAGAAACATAAACAATAACTATAGCAGATTTGTGAGGTTGCAATACCAGAAAGATTGAGACATTGTAAGTAGAAGCATTGGTAAGAGCATGATTAGGTACAAACCCTATGCCTCCATAGAAACATAAACAATAACTATAGTGGATTAGTGAGGTTGCAATACTAGAAAGATTGAGACATTGTAGGTAATAACAAAATCTTGCAATCTAAAGATTGTAGCCAATAACAAGCACACTATGTAGTTTAGTGACATTTGTAAATGCAATCTACGGTAAGAAGAATGACAGTCACTTGAGATGTGACAGTCAAAAATAGGCTAAGCAGTCACAAGATAATAAAGCTCAAACCTTGCATAGTAAAGCAGCTTTTAACAAAGGGAGTTTCTTTACCCTTGGTCGAATCTTAAGGGTTTTCAAATGTTTTGGTAGTGCTTAGACAAATAAAAATGCAACTGGAATGACTATCCAAATGAAGTAATAGTGGTAATCATAGGTTCAATGTTTCTTCTTAGCCATTAATATTGTATAATGGAGGTAGTGGATTGCATGTTTGAGCAATGTTTTGAGACTCACCAAAGATGGGAAAATAGTGAATAATACCTTGTGGACTGTGAAGTAGTGTCAGTAAGGTTGAAGGATCTTAAGAACTACAACACCATGAAACAATAAGTCCCCTGTAGTAAGTAGGCAGTTTATAGGGCATAGTTTAATTTTATAGAAGGATGTTCATGAAAGGAATCGTCAATTGATAGTGAGTGAGTTGTTTGAGATTGAAGCTGAGGGTGCAATACCCAGTCTTAAAGGAAGTTAGCAAAGCAGTAAATGTGCAAGAAAATTGAATTGTACACAACAAACAATTCACAATGTTATCTTCTATAATGCCTTGAGTTTGAAGACAAAAATCTCATTATATCTTCATGATGAAAGTGGTGACCTTAAGGGTCAATCACTCGAAACCATGATTTTAAAACATGATATTGTGCTTATGGAGGCAACATTTTAAGCAAGGCAGTGAGTAGTAGTTTGGAACAATGGCAAGTATGAAGGACTTGCTTTATATGCATACTATGCAGTCTAGCTTAAGACAGCATTCTTAGAAGAGATTGAAAGTGGATTATGGAACTCAAGAGTTACCATGAAAAGGATTAAAGCAAAGATCGAGATCTATTTAAAGCCACCATGAAGATATTAAAGATGTCACATGCAAAACCCTAGTAGTCAAGGAGTAATGAATACAAAGGCTTTCAAAGTGATATGGTTAGTGATTTGGGTGAGACTCCACATATTTAATTACAAGTGAATAAATCATTTATTTATTTTAATCAAAAATAAATCATTCTAAAACCCCTATATAGGATACATTGATAATTTCCAAAAGCCTCTCAAAGAATTTGAGACATGCAAATATATGTCAAGAATATTCATGTGCGTTTAGAAAATCTTGATCACTCTCTAGAATAGCCTATTAAACATGGGTTGTGCTTGAATGCACTACATAATTGATATAACACAACCACTCTGCATATCAACTAGAGTTATAGACTCTTTATTGTAGCAATAGATAATCACTCTTGGATCATGCTATAATTACATCGTAACCTGTTAAACTTGAGACAACCCTCAATGCACCAATGATGATTGACACCTACATTATACAAGCAATCAATTAACTACATTATATGAGTGCCTCCATTTCTATCACAACATAGCCACATTAAACTTGGGTCACAAATGAATGCATCCTATATTTGTTATAGCACAACTGTGCCACATGACCAATAGACTTATGGATCACATAATTATAGTCACAAGAATATGTTCCTTGGTTGTGATCTTATGGTATCTCTACACATGTAAAATCGACATGAAATTTCAAAACCCTTAACTTCTAAAATGAAACTGAGTATGTTGTTTTAAAATATGATTTTCAAACCCTAAATCCATGTAACTGCAATTTCATAACCCGACTGCGAAAAGACAATGACTACTCCCTAACCTCAGGTGGATATCTTCTTGAATTTTTATTTTTTCCAAGAAAATCGTCCTTAGTTCTCCACAAACTATCTCAAGTAGAGAAAAACACTATCGCAATAAATCAAGCGCAAACTCACTTTTCTTTATGTCGGCCACAATTTGATTTTTTTTAATTTTTCATGTTTGTCAAAAATTCGACGAAAATGATAGCCAACATTTCGACGAACCCAATTTCGTCAAAATTTTGATGAACGTCGGGGATAAACTTTCAAAAAAACGGAAATTACACATCAAATTTTACAAGCACCCAACGAACATCGAATTTTACATATTTTGTTGGACAGTTTCGTCAAATTTTGTAGTCAAATGTATTAGTGAGCTATTATGATGTACTTATTTGTGAAAATGTATTGAGTTATCCTCTACAAGCTAGCTACAACAATCTATTGTGTTTTGTGAATTAACCAATCTTCTAGGTATTCAAACAATTCAAGTATCCATTAAACTAGAAATAGCAAGGTAAATAGAAATAAACTTCTAGTTGATTTTAGGGAAATTTCCTTCTAGTAATTGTATGATTAAATCTAATGCTAGCAACACAATAATCTCAAAGAATATAATTTATTTACTAGGATTAAATTATACATCTATAAAAAAAATAGTAACATAGTTGGACGGGACCCCTACCAAAACATTAGGGATAGTAAAACAATTATCTCTAACCCTTGTAGCATTGTAAATTGTCACCCCTAACAATTTTGCACTATGTTTAGTTCCCTCCTATGTGCTTGGACCTAATTATTCTCATTATTTTCCCATTTCATTACTATTTTCCAAAAATTAGAATAAAATTGGGAATTAATAATTAAGTAGTTAACAGTAAAAGCCCCAAAATAGGTCTTTTCTAGTCTCCATCACCCTTAACTAGCCTATTTTGGCCCAATTTTGAATATTCTATTGTTAGCATTTTTATATTTGAAAATTCAAATTCATTTGTTGACTTTTCATAATTAATTTTGTGGGAAATAAATAAATTTATATAAACATGTATTTTTCACCATTTAAAATTGGAAGGAAATTCGAATATCAATTGAGCATCCTAAAAAGCAGTCAAGGCAATTCAAGGGCACAATAAGAAGCATTTTACAACACTTTCATTAATCAAGATCATGTTGGAAATGCATTAAAAGAAGAAAGGAAGCATTATAAACAAGAAGATATTATGATGCACTTATTGTGAAGATGTATTGATTTATCATCTACAAGCTAGCTACAACAATCTATTGTGTTTTGTGAATTAACCAAGCTTGTAGGTATTCCAACAATTCAAGCATCCATTAAACAACCTTTGGTGGTAACTTATGGTGTGGACATCACTTTGACAAAGATTCCATGCCAAGGTAACATTATCCATTTTCATTTGTCATTTCAGTCAATTATTGTTTTGGCCTCTTCCCAACCTAGAGCATTTCCCTCTTTATCATCATCATTTGTTGTACGTGAAGGTAGAAATACCAAAATTGGGTTTGAATTATGTAAGCCCCTATACAAAATAACATTTCCCCCTCTTTTCATGTGTGCAGGTCAGATATAAAGGTTTTGTCAAGAGTGGGTCACAAGAAACACATTGAATCTTTTACTCTTACCATTTGAAGTTTGTAGATCCTAAAAAATTAGCATCTATGTTCAAGGGTTCCACCACCCTTTACCCTCAAACTTGGGCCTAAATTTCAATCATAGGTTCCTCTTTGTATCCCTTTTCCAAATCTACAATTGTTCCAATAGTTTTCATTTTATTCTATGTGATAAATTACATTTTTAGATCTAGGGTTAATGTCAAATAGGCTTATTAAAACACACATCACACTTCTCCTATTTGTAACTCAAAATAACCAAACTCTAGGACATTGGCTCTCCCTTGTGGCAACTAGCCAATCATCAAACCCTAGTTGGTTTGTGTTTGAATTTGGAATCAAATAAAAAGAATTCATCCTAGTTATTCTACTTATTAGATCTAGGAATCACTTTTTCCACTCTACAACCCTATATATTTGTCTCAATATATGTATTCCCCAATAAATAGTTATCATAAATTTATATGTCATATTTGACATGTGATTATCCAAAAGCATTACAAATAGAATAAAAAGATACAAGTGGCATTATATTAGACCCATATGATAGTCACAACTAGATATGGAGATAGATTCAAACTCTATGTAGAGCTTATTGCAACTCACCATATTGAGCCATGTATTGGCATAAAAACAAATTCAAACTTCAAAATTATAATAACAGAAGACATGTAAATTACAAATAAATAAATAGATAAAAGTTCAAAAGAAATATTTGATGAAACTAGATTGATGGGTTGCTAATAAATTAAAATTTGTCCTATATAAATTTTTTGAGGAGATGGCTATGGGTACACATTGCAATCATGAATAGGAGCTCCATATTTCTATAGTTATTAAAGAAAAAGAACTACAACCAGCATATGGAAGGTCTATTTTGATGGAGTTAAATGCAAGAATGAAATCAAACAAGGATAGCCCCATTTTCTCCTAAGGAGAACAAAAATTCCAAACTAGATTATAGATTGTAATTCAACTACACTAACATTATAGCCAAAAATGAAGCTCTAATACCTATATTATAAATAATAGAGAAGAAAATATTAAAATACTATAATTCCCTAGAAGCAAATAACTAGTATTCAAGAAAATAATGTTGGAGTTGATGATTGAACCCCACATCTCCCAGAAATCACTTGCGGCCAAAACACCTATCACACCTAAAGGGAAAAAGTCATTGATGCTCTCATGCAACCTTGAGAAGTGACCTAATCCAAAAATGCATCTAAAATTGGAAATGTACGTGAATGAATAATGTATAATAAGAATGCTTATAAAATCAAAAAGAAAATCCTAGATGAGGATTTAAATAGATTGTGACAAGTGTCTTTATCTTATCCAATGAGACAACAAGACTTATAACTAGCCCAATATAATAATAAAAATAATTCCTAAGTTTAGCTTAAGTAATTAAAGTAAAAGGAACCTAATAATTAATTAATTATTAGGTGATTACCTATTTACTCCAACAAATAAGATCCCAATGCGAGGCAAAAATTGTATGTTAATATCATACAAGCAAATGGAGAAGAATGTTGGCGTGGCACTAGGCGGGAGTTTGTGCAACGTCCAACGGGAAGAGGTTTTGAATGTTGATGTTGTGCAGGGTTTGGGTGTTGCTTCTTCGGTGTCACTAGCTCTTGGGTGTGGTCGGGTGCCCTGCAGGGGCCCTTCTCCTCAAGTGGCTGGGACTTTTGTTTTTCCCTTTGAGCTCCTAAACTTTTTGTAGTGTCACCTTCTATTTTGGTTTCTAGTGCTCTCCCTTTTGTTGGCTTTAGGACCACTTCGAGTTTCCATCAAAAGTCCTTTTCTGTTGCAGTTTCAAAGGATTGTGCTCATTCTCTACCTACTCTGGCTAAGGTTGGACCGTTTCCCTATGCTCATGCTTCCCCTATTGTGGTCTATGGACCTAAGGTTGCTGAAAATGAGGATTACTATTTGAAACAAGGTGTGGTCTGCGGGTTTAATGGCTTGTCGCCCTCCCTTCCTGATCTCCATGATTGGGTTATGTCCTAGAAGCTTATTATCTCTAGGTAGATTGAGCTTTATCCCAGCATAAGGGGGTTCTTCTTAGCAACCTTCACCTCCTCCGCAGAGTAGGACTATGTGCTAGACAGGGGGTGGATGTGGGGTATTCATTTGTTATCCATTAGGCCTTGGTCTCACTCTTTTAATCCTCTTATAGCTTCGTTGAATACCAGACCAATTTGGGTCCAACTAACGAATCTCCCTCTCCAGGTTCGAGAGGATTCATGTTATAAATTTATTGGCAACGCCATTGGACGCTTTCTGATAGTGGACTCTATGACTCAGGATATTGGGCATACTATGGTGGCTCATATTTTAGTAGATTTGTACATCTCCAAACCTCTCCATGGTGATGTGGTCTTACTAGTGGAGGATAGGCCTTGAAGGCAACTTTTGGACTATGAGGGCCTCCCTTTTCGATGCAGGAGGTATTTCTCCACTGGTCATTTGGCCTCTGCTTTCCCTTAGGCTCACTGCAAGGCTACTACTACCTGGAGGAAGGATGCTCTCAAGGAACATCTCATGGTTTGATCTCCCTCTTTGGATGGTTCCACTAAGGAGGAAGACCATTCCTTGGTTGTTTCCTTGGAATCTAAGTCTTGCTTGGCTCCTCTTCTGGATATCCCTTCTATGGAAGCATTGTTGCCTCGAACGGTTGTCGCTATTCAGGTGGAGCCTTCTCATCTCTTGATGAACACCCATGTTGGTCCTTTAATAGCTCCTAACTCCTCTTCCTCACTGGAAAATCTGCATGGTGTCTCTTTTCCCATGGTGGTTGTTAAGGATCCACTCCTCTCACCTTGTTCAGTGGACTTCAAGTTTGAGTCTTCCCGGTCTATTGTGTAGAGGAAGAAGAAGGGACTCCCCATATCTGTTGCTACTTCGTGGCCAAGGGTTAAGGGAGTCAGATTAGTCCCGTCGGGTTCTTAGGTTGTCTAGTCCTATTTTTTTCTTCAACATCTATCTGTCAATTTTTTTTGTGTTTGGCCTGTATGGCCAGTTCTGTTGAGTCCTAGTGGCTCCCATATGCTTCTTCTCCTAGTTCATGTCCTGGTTTGAACTAGCTTCTTCTTGGCCCTAAGGGCTTTCCGTGTGAAGGGTACAACACCCTATAAATGTTGCTTACTTAATCAAAAACATTGAATGTGGGACATACTTGAGTGCTTTGTTACATTTAATTTTCAAACCATCCCCAAAAGAAAAACATTGAAATAGATCAAATGGTCATTGTGGGTATCAATTTAATCTCATTAAGGATATATTTGTTGACAATTGTCATCAAGTTCTAAACATAATACTTACACAACAGCACAACAGGCAATTAGCACTGACTTTGGTGCCAGATTTTAGTGTATTTTGAGTACATGAGTTGGACAATTTGGTTGGCATTAAACTCGGCACAAACAGGCATGGTCAGTTCGACGTCTAATTTTGTGGTGACTTTTCTACCGTATTTAGCACCGAAATTATTTTAGTGCCAAAAAATCATGGTGCCTCTATTAGTGCCTAAAATAGCATCGGGAAGTAACAACGGAAATGGCGCTGAAATTGGCACCCAATTTCACTTCTGGTTTTGCTTCCATGTCTACTCCCATTTTTGCTTCTAGTTTTGCTTCCAATTTTGCATCTAGTTTTGCTTCCAATTTTGCCTCCAAGTTTGCTTCCAAATTTTCTTCCAAATTTGCTTCCAAGTTTGCTTCCAATTTTTCTTCCAAGTTTGCTTCCAATTTTGCTTCCAATTTTGCTTTTGGTTTTTGCTTCTGATTTTCCTTCCACTTTTGCTTCCAATTTTGCTTTTGGTTTTGCTTCCACATTTGCTTCCAATTTTTCTTCCGGTTTTGCTTCTGGTTTTTCTTCCAATTTTGTTTCTGATTTTGCTTCTGATTTTGCTTCCAGTTTTGCTTTTGATTTTGTTTCCAAGTTTGCTTTCGGTTTTGCTTCTAGTTTTGCTTCCGATTTTGTTTCCAAGTTTGCTTCTGGTTTTGCTTCTGGTTTTTCTTCCAAGTTTGCTTCCAGTTTTGCTTCTAAATTTGCTTCTAGTTTTGCTTCTAGTTTTGCTTCCACTTTTGCTTCCAATTTTCCTTCCAAGATTGCTTCTAGTTTGGCTTCCATTATTGCTTCCTTTTTTGCTTCTAAAAATTCTTCTTGTTTTGCTTCCATTTATTAATTTAATTTGTTTTATTTCAATTTAATTAGTTAAATATATCGTGCCTCTTAAATAACTCATATGATTATATAGTACTTAATTTAATTATTTAGCTCATATGATTAAATAACAATATAATTATTGTAACATGATCATCTATAATTAAAACAAGTGAATCAAATATTTATAATTTAATTGAATTTGACAACATCCATCTTGAGCAGTAAATTAAAATCACCATAATAAATATCCATCCAAAAATCATCGACCACTTTTAATATATATAAATTCACAAGTCAATACTGTTAAGATCATCATCATATATAACTAAAACAAGTGAAAGTCAAATATGTGAGTACATCAAAAACATGTCAAAATGATACATGTCCAACAGTCAACATAAGTGAAAATGATACATGTACAAATGATATAACTAAAATTGATAAATTATGTAACTCAAATTGATATAGGTCAAGATGATACATGTCCAAATGATATAGTGAAAATGATACATATCAATATGATACAACTCAACAATATAGTACAGTAGGCCATGAAAATGATACATATGATAGTAATCATGAAAAGAGTCATCATAATGATATATCAGCAATGATCCATGATGCAGTCTATATGATCATGAATGTCACTGGTTACTATCACCAACTATCTCATCATCATCATCACCATCCTGATCCTCATCATCGTCATCGTCGGCATTGTCATTGGCCTCAGTGTCTTCCGTATTTGTGTCATCATCATCCTCTACCATGTGGTCTGTATCGGAAGAACTAATATTTTGTGGATCTATATCATGTTGGGAATCATCTTGATCTTCTGGATGACCCATGTTCTACAAAAAAAAATATTTAAAATGAAAATTTATTATTTATTTCATGCAATAATTTATTTTTCTGTTATATATCTAATATTACAACATATGAGACAAAACCATTATCATATTGCATCATATCAAAGTGCACATACCATAATAAAATTTCAAAAAAGTTATAGCTAATACTGGTGAGTCGGGACAAACTTCAGCTTTCAAAAACAAAGTCAATTAGGCTGGTAGACTTATGGATCAGGCCAGCATTTGGTGGAAGAGGAAGAAAGATGATTGGAACTCTAGAGGCCCACCATAATGGATTTCAATATTCAACCATGAGAGCAGAAGAGATATTTTATATCATGTATTAAAACATTAATTATGCATTCTTCCAGCCAGCAGAGAAGGAGATGATTATGTTGCTTCATTTTCATTTGCATAAGATTATGTTGCTTCATTTTCATTTGCATAACCATATCACGGTGTGGGAACCAAGAACACCAAGGATGTTCAATTTTATGTGGAGGTAATGTATGTGGTCCAAACTTTAGGAGGGGCAAGAAGGTCAATGTATGATCCTGATGAAATTGAGGAAGAACAGCAAGAGAGGGACAAGAAAAATAAAATCAATACAGAGTTTCAAGGATTTGTCAAGTGAGTAAGAGGGCTAAGGGAGCAACCTCATCTAAAATATTTTGAACTAGAGTTTGATATACCATTTAGAGAGCTTTTTTTTCATGGAGTTCCTTTCAAAGCCTCTACTTTTATTTTTCCTACAATACACTATTTGGTAGAGTTGGTGGAATTACCTTTCTTAGTAATCACTATTAGTGATCTATTGAGATTGTTAACCTTGAGAGAGTAGGACTTGGGAAAAAGGCATTTGATATGGCTATTGTTTTCAACAACTTCAAGAGGGATGTACTCTGCATTGACGCCATTCCTCAATCTTCACTTGATGGAATCAAGGAATGGTTGAACTCCATGGATATAAAGTATTATGAAATAAGAATGAACTTCAACTAGTGGCCAATTGTGAAGAGTATTACTGATGATCCAGATAAATTTATTGAAGATGGTGGTTGGGAATTTTTGAATATGGAAGCTAGAGATTCTAATTCTGATAATTCAAAAGAGTCGGATCAAGGATATGAACCCTCTGATGTAGAAGAGGAATCAAAATTAGATTTCATGTAGGCTCCATCAAGAGTGTTACAAGCCAATAAGATGGAGTGAATTCTTATATAAGGATAATTTTCAATGTTGCAGGTCTCGGCTTTAATGCCAACTACAATGGCAACATTGAAATTCCCTAGTAGTATTTATGTTAAGGAAAAATTCTTTAGATGCAAGGATTCAAAGCACATCAACCATGTGGTACAAATGATTAAATCCCAAAGATGATCTGTAGCAATGAAAGAGTCTAAAAAGGTAGAGAGAGATACACTGGTGACTCGGGAGAAACTTCAACTTTCAAAAACAAAGCCAATTAGGCTAGAAAACGTGTGGATCAAGCCAACATTTGGTGGAAGAGGATAAAAGATGATTGGAACTCTAGAGGCCTACCATAATGGATTTTGTTATTCAACCAAGAGATCGGAAGAGAGAGTTGATATCATGTAACAAAACATTAAGCATGCATTCTTCCAACCAGCGGAGAAGGAGATGATTACTTTTCTTTATTTTCATTTGCATAACCATATCATGGCGTGGGAACCAAGAAGACCAAGGATGTCCACATTTATGTGGAGGTAATGGATGTGGTCCAAACTTTAGGAGGGGATATCCTAATGTCTGCCAAGAGGCATAAAGTCAGATGAATTAAGTTCACCTACATGTTTGCCAAAGTTTACTTCTAATTTTTATGATTGTTTTTCTTGACTATCAGAGAAGAAACTATAACTTTCAAAAATAAAGTCAATTAGGTTGGAAAACGTGTGGATTAGGCCAGCATTTGACCTGAGGAGACACATGAGCACTAGGTCTGAAGACCGGGCGACATCCAATTTTATGTGGAGGTAATGGATGTGGTCCAAACTTTAGGAGAGGAAATCCCGATGTCTGCCAAGAGGCATAAAGTCAAATGAATTAAGTTCGCCTACATGTCTGCCAAAGTTTACTTCCAATTTTTATGACTGTTTTTCTTGAATGTCAGAGTTTACTTACAAATTTGAAATTTATTTCTAGTCATTTTGATGAGGATATATGCATCCAATGTGTAAGCATCTTTTGTTTGTATCACAAGCCATAAGCATCTATGCATTGCAAGAATTTTGATTATCTATGGTCTACAGCTATGTCGTCTCACTTATTGGATCTTCTATTTCAATGTTTTCTATGGCCTTCTCTATTTGAGGTAGCACCTAACAATCCTACCTCCTTTCCTTAGCTAAGAAGTGGATTTGAATTTGGAAACGCTACACTTTAAAACTAGCTATGGTTTAAGGAGAGTTATTCTAGCTTTGTTATTGACACGGTCCTCAATCTTCAACAAGGACTTAGATGCATGGACTAAAATGCAAGCTTTCAAACTTAGATTTGAATGTGCATAATTCGATTTATTATGGTTTTCATAGGAAGTTGTCTTTACATGATTATTCTAGATTGCCAATACGTGTAAATGTGACTGCATCCTTATCAAGTTTGGCTACCCTTATTCAGAATGCCTTGGCCTTTGGACTCGATACAAATTTGTGCATTTTTATTCCATATTTGTAACATGTAGGACATTTAAGGGGTACAACATATAGAAATTCAATACTATCATCCAAGGAAAACTTACAAATGATGTATCAAGAACAACAAAAAATAATTTTATTAGGGTTAATGCTTTCTTCCCCCACACTGCTGATATTTTCCCCAAAACATTTTTTTTTATTATTTCAACACATCTCAAAATACAATGTATTGATTAACATTTGTTACGCATTTCAGTTGTTTATGCAAATGATGCATATATGTTAACTCGACCAGTGTTGTTACTTTGATAGTTTGACTTCTATGACAACTAGCCATTATGCATTTCACCTACATCCTTCCACTAATTATTCATGCACATAAATGGTCATCTTGTAATCATAAGATTTGAGCTTTATTTACTCATCCTACGCATCAATAAACAACTAAACACAAGAGATGAAAATTGACATATTAACACAACAATATCCAACTAAGTTATTGAAACTCAACTATTGATACCTCGTTCTCCATCCAGATTACAAAATCGTTCCACTTTTTGTTTTGTAACATATTATTTTCAAATTGCTTTGGATGGTGGCCATATTTCTTCTCATGTCAAAACATGGCACATGGACTACTTAAACTAATTGATATGTAATCATTTACTTTTTCCAAGGAAATAAAAAAAATATATCATTTAACATATTAAATATACTTACAAATGTACAGATCAAGGCCTATAAGCCTTTCTGACCACTATGATGCGTGCCACGAAGTTTCTCAAGCCTATCCTTGGAGGCCTTGTCCTAAAATATATACTAATTCAATTTAACAATGCACAAAAAAAAAATTAATATCGTTTAATAAATTTGATATAATCTTATGAGAAAATTCAAATACCTACGTACTCTCCTCACTGGACTTCCTTCGTGCATCAGACTTCTCATATGCTTTTACAAGCTCTTTCCTTATTTTCACACTTACATCAATTGGCCTTCTTTTTTGCCTTAGCTTAGGAGGGATTTTTTTATCTTCTTTGTTTGGTTGCACCGAAATCTCTTGCAATTTTGAGACATTTGTAGCTTTATCTTCTATACAGACCGACCTGTGCCAAAATCAATCTCCATGTCATGGATAACTACTTTTTTCAGTTGCATGGGTATCTATGAGAATGGAAAATGTAGATAGTATTTGAACCGTTGAAGGCATGATTCCTTCAACCTATTCACAAACATTTTCCCAGCATCCTTCATTCAGACTTCCCCTGAAACCACCTCATATTATATCTTCGTATTGTAGCTACCAATGCAAGATTGATAGCATGGTGTGGTGGGAGAAGTTTGTGTCCTAGGAGTGGCTGGGACATTGGAAGTATCTGCTCCCTATTCCACATTCTTAGAGTTTATTGTCATTGATTTCCTCCTAGATATTTTGTTCAATCCAGGACTAGTTGGGGAATCAATTGATTTTCTTACAATATTTGAGGGGTGTTACCAGATTATTTGTCTATGTATCTAGCAAGCGTTGTCTAGTCCACATTAACCAATTTGTTCACTGCCTCTAACCCCAATATGGAAGTCAATTCCTCTTTATCTTTGTCAGTCTCATGTCCCTATATATATATATATATATTTAAATTATATTTCTTCTTTTAAATTTAGAAATAAAAAACTAAAAACTACAATTCCTCTTTATTCTATTTCCATTCTTACAACTCCTATATATATATATTTAAATTATATTTCTTTAAATTTAGAAATAAAAACTAAAAACTACACCTCTTTATTCATACTTCATGTCCCTATATATATATATATATATTGTACCTATATTTCTTCATTTAAATTTTAAATAAAAACTAAAAAGTAAAATTCAAAGAAACAATGGAAACATTTACAAATCTATAAATTGGACAATGAATTACCTCATTGTACAAGTCTGACAATGCTTGCTTCCTTCTATTGCTTGACATTTTGAGGTGACCTAGGGAAAATTATTTTTGTCTAGTCTATGGAGGCAAACGAAGTACACACTGTCAAGTATGAAATTTTTCGTCCATTTTGTGGTATGAAAGTTTTGTTTTATGGGAAAATATATTCGTTGGGTTTGCTTAGTGTTGATAACCTAGGGAAAATATGTTCACTGGGTTTGCTTAGTGTTGATAACCTTATCATGAAAACTCTTTCATAATGCAATCTTGGACGAATTTGTCATGGCATCGGTGACTATGGCACGACTGGGCAAAACCAAGCGATTTTTGCATTTATTTTCAACAGTTGCTCAGCAATGACATATTCATTGGGTTTGCTTAGTGTTGATAACTTTATCATGAAAACTCTTTCATAATGCAATCTTGCATGAATTTTTCATGGCATTGGTGATTATGGCGCGACTGGGAAAAACCAAGTATTTTCTACGTTTATTTTCAGTAGTTGCTCAACATTGACCGACCCAATTCCCAGATTTTCCAAACAATTCACTATTTCCTTGATACCCAGGTTAGGGAAAGAATACGGAGGCATCCTAGCTTTGTGCTATAATATTTTGAGCCAAAGCTCAAATGGGTAGGGTAAAAAAATTTGTTGGTTTCTCAAAGGTTTTACAATTTATAATGATGGGACAATTTAGAGGTTGTCTTGATAGGTTAGGCCACAAACTAGTAAACAATCACGAATTTAAATGCAATACAAAGAGTAATAAAAAATCACAAATTCAACCAAGAAAAAAAAATTGTAACCTTACCTATGGTGTCATAAACTAAATTGAATTTATCATCAATTGCTAGTAGCGCCTTGCTCTCTTCCTTCACATGGCATTTTTCCCTTTTTTGTCATTTGATTTCTTCCTTCATGCAGGAAATTTTTTATTTTTTTATTTTGATTCAGTAGTTGGCGCTTTAGTCGGCGTTAGTTAACACCAACTTTAGCGCCAAATTTTGGCCGTTAGTTTGGGGTGCCTAAGGTGGCACCAAGTGCGCCTAATTGAGTGCCTATCATTGTTGTATAGTGAATATTTTCATTGTTGTGTATCGCAGGATCCATAGTGTTGGAAATAATTCCAAATCCTACCTTGTTTTGTGACCACCATTGTCTCATGGCTCCTTCATCAGCTCGGTGTGGTAGAGCAGTTTTTATCGTGGTCCCGCAAGGTGCTTCATCCTTCTCAACGGTAGTACAGTGAAAGATTCTTTGGTGGCACGTGAGTCTTCCTTTTGTTTCTAGTGGTGTTGTGGTGACTCCCGCAAGTCTTCTACCATTGGTGTGTGGTAGTGCGGTGACCACCGCTATCCCATGGATCCTTCATCAACTCGATGTGGTAGAGCATTTTTTACCATGGTCCCACAAGTTGCTTCTTCCTTCTTGGAAATAGTGTGGTGAAAGCTTTAGTGGTAGCATTTTTATTCATAGAGGAGGCCATGGAGAGAGGACGTGGACGGCGTAGAAATACTAAATCGCTGAGAGGAAAGTGGGTGGAAATAG
>VDFB02299323.1:0-32064 GCA_007258455.2 Sequoia sempervirens
CAAGGAAAACTTACAAATGATGTATCAAGAACAACAAAAAATAATTTTATTAGGGTTAATGCTTTCTTCCCCCACACTGCTGATATTTTCCCCAAAACATTTTTTTTTTATTATTTCAACACATCTCAAAATTCAATGTATTGATTAACATTTGTTACGCATTTCAGTTGTTTATGCAAATGATGCATATATGTTAACTCGACCAGTGTTGTTACTTTGATAGTTTGACTTCTATGACAACTAGCCATTATGCATTTCACCTACATCCTTCCACTAATTATTCATGCACATAAATGGTCATCTTGTAATCATAAGATTTGAGCTTTATTTACTCATCCTACGCATCAATAAACAACTCAACACAAGAGATGAAAATTGACATATTAACACAACAATATCCAACTAAGTTATTGAAACTCAACTATTGATACCTCGTTCTCCATCCAGATTACAAAATCGTTCCACTTTTTGTTTTGTAACATATTATTTTCAAATTGCTTTGGATGGTGGCCATATTTCTCCTCATGTCAAAACATGGCACATGGACTACTTAAACTAATTGATATGCAATCATTTACTTTTTCCAAGGAAATAAAAAAAATATATCATTTAACATATTAAATATACTTACAAATGTACAGATCAAGGCCTATAAGCCTTTCTGACCACTATGATGCGTGCCACGAAGTTTCTCAAGCCTATCCTTGGAGGCCTTGTCCTAAAATATATACTAATTCAATTTAACAATGCACAAAAAAAAAATTAATATCGTTTAATAAATTTGATATAATCTTATGAGAAAATTCAAATACCTACGTACTCTCCTCACTGGACTTCCTTCGTGCATCAGACTTCTCATATGCTTTTACAAGCTCTTTCCTTATTTTCACACTTACATCAATTGGCCTTCTTTTTTGCCTTAGCTTAGGAGGGATTTTTTTATCTTCTTTGTTTGGTTGCACCGAAATCTCTTGCAATTTTGAGACATTTGTAGCTTTATCTTCTATACAGACCGACCTGTGCCAAAATCAATCTCCATGTCATGGATAACTACTTTTTTCAGTTGCATGGGTATCTATGAGAATGGAAAATGTAGATAGTATTTGAACCGTTGAAGGCATGATTCCTTCAACCTATTCACAAACATTTTCCCAGCATCCTTCATTCAGACTTCCCCTGAAACCACCTCATATTATATCTTCGTATTGTAGCTACCAATGCAAGATTGATAGCATGGTGTGGTGGGAGAAGTTTGTGTCCTAGGAGTGGCTGGGACATTGGAAGTATCTGCTCCCTATTCCACATTCTTAGAGTTTATTGTCATTGATTTCCTCCTAGATATTTTGTTCAATCCAGGACTAGTTGGGGAATCAATTGATTTGTTTACAATATTTGAGGGGTGTTACCAGATTATTTGTCTATCGCCTCTACGGCGGCGTTGGCTCAGTCCACGGTAACTGAATTTTACATTTTTCCGCTTTCTATGCTTGGCCAGCAGATTCAATTCCTCTTTTATCTTTGTCAGGTCTCACGCCCTATATATACTTACTTATATATTTGAAATTATATTTTCTTCTTTAAGTTTGAAATAAAACTAAAACTACAATTCCTCTTTATCTTTATTAGGTCCTCTTGTCCTACTGCTATATATATGCTATTTCGATTCATCATTTCCTTCTTTTTAAATTTAGAAATAAAAAACTAAAACTACAATTCACCCTCTTTATCTTTGTCGATCATGTCCTATATATATATATATATAATGAAATTATATTTCTTTTCAGAATTTTGAAATAAAAAACTAAAAAGTAAAATTCAAAGAAACAATGGAAACATTTACAAATCTATAAATTGACAATGAATTACCTCATTGTGGCCAAAGTCTGCTGACAATGCTTGCTTCCTTCTATTGCTTGACATTTTGAGGTGACCTAGGGAAAATTATTTTTGTCTAGTCTATGGAGGCAAACGAAGTACACACTGTCAAGTATGAAATTTTTTGTCCATTTTGTGGTATGAAAGTTTTGTTTTATGGGAAAATATATTCGTTGGGTTTGCTTAGTGTTGATAACCTAGGGAAAATATGTTCACTGGGTTTGCTTAGTGTTGATAACCTTATCATGAAAACTCTTTCATAATGCAATCTTGGACGAATTTGTCATGGCATCGGTGACTATGGCACGACTGGGCAAAACCAAGCGATTTTTGCATTTATTTTCAACAGTTGCTCAGCAATGACATATTCATTGGGTTTGCTTAGTGTTGATAACCTTATCATGAAAACTCTTTCATAATGCAATCTTGCATGAATTTTTCATGGCATTGGTGACTATGGCGCGACTGGGCAAAACCAAGTATTTTCTACGTTTATTTTCAGTAGTTGCTCAACATTGACCGACCCAATTCCCAGATTTTCCAAACAGTTCACTATTTCCTTGATACCCAGGTTAGGGAAAGAATACGGAGGCATCCTAGCTTTGTGCTATAATATTTTGAGCCAAAGCTCAAATGGGTAGGGTAAAAAATTTTGTTGGTTTCTCAAAGGTTTTACAATTTATAATGATGGGACAATTTAGAGGTTGTCTTGATAGGTTAGGCCACAAACTAGTAAACAATCACGAATTTAAATGCAATACAAAGAGTAATAAAAAATCACAAATTCAACCAAGAAAAAAAAATTGTAACCTTACCTATGGTGTCATAAACTAAATTGAATTTATCATCAATTGCTAGTAGCGCCTTGCTCTCTTCCTTCACATGGCATTTTTCCCTTTTTTGTCATTTGATTTCTTCCTTCATGCAGGAAATTTTTGATTCAGTAGTTGGCGCTTTAGTCAGCGTTAGTTAACACCAACTTTAGCGCCGAATTTTGGCCGTTAATGTAATCAGTTTGGGGTGCCTAAGGTGGCACCAAGTGCGCCTAATTGAGTGCCTATCATTGTTGTATAGTGAATATTTTCATTGTTGTGTATCGCAGGATCCATAGTGTTGGAAATAATTCCAAATCCTACCTTGTTTTGTGACCACCATTGTCTCATGGCTCCTTCATCAGCTCGGTGTGGTAGAGCAGTTTTTATCGTGGTCCCGCAAGGTGCTTCATCCTTCTCAACGGTAGTACAGTGAAAGATTCTTTGGTGGCACGCGAGTCTTCCTTTTGTTTCTAGTGGTGTTGTGGTGACTCCCGCAAGTCTTCTACCATTGGTGTGTGGTAGTGCGGTGACCACCGCTATCCCATGGATCCTTCATCAACTCGATGTGGTAGAGCATTTTTTACCATGGTCCCACAATTTGCTTCTTCCTTCTTGGAAATAGTGTGGTGAAAGCTTTAGTGGTAGCATTTTTATTCATAGAGGAGGCCATGGAGAGAGGACGTGGACGGCGTAGAAATACTAAATCGCTGAGAGGAAAGTGGGTGGAAATAGATGAGACAATGAAATTTGCAGATACAATAGAGGTAAGAAGAGAAAGCAACCTCAACCAAAGGAGGAAGGTGTTTATGAATTCACAAATGCTACAACACAGAGGAGATATCAATATGTCAAATATATGACTAAAGTGAGGTTTTGTGTTGGATATCATACTCGTTGAAATGATATAATTGGTGTACTAAATATTATTTACTATGTTGTGTATTATAGGGGCGAGATGAGGCCATGGTAACAAATTGTATCATATCAAATGAGGACACAACAGATGAAGCAAGACATCAAGTACTCAAATTTTGGCTTAACTTAGGAAAAAATGATTTGATGGAATCTTGTGATATGTCCATCTTTTTTCACAATATTATTGAAATTTATAATGTATTATCCAATCTTGACATAAATTAATGCATGTTGTTGATTATTTTAGATGGAGATTGGAGCAAATGCAGAGCCTGAGCGTTCAACTAGCAAAAGAAGAAGATATGTATGTGGACGTGGACCTAAAACTATTAAATCACGTAGATGACAGTGGGTGGAAGAGGATATGACAATGAATCTGCGGAACCTAACAAATAATTTACGCTGGCAAAGAAAGGAAGTCGGGACTATAGTTACATGGGATAGATACTTTGAGAAAGTGTTGTTTGTGGATGTTCTCTATATGCGACTAGGAGAAACAATTCAAATAGGTGATTGTCACAAGGGCAATACATATATGATGGAAACTTCGGTGAAATACCATACGATATGATATAAAACCAAAGAATAATAAATGAGTGTGGACTGATCAAACATAGGCTATGTTTGCCAAAATTATGTTTTTATTTAAAATATTGTATAAAAGGTAGTCTATAAAATATTGTTTCCATTATTCAATTGATGTATATATGTTCAGCTGGTGTTTTTATTTTTTTTTTAGACCATATTTGATTATATTTCTTTGAAATTGATACATTTATGATTTTGTCCGATTTGTTTAAACATTAAATATTGCTTTAAGACATTTGATGGGTAGAGATTTTGATGAAACACACTTCAATACCCAGATCAACTAAGGTTATTAAGATTTGGAGGATGATCCAAATAAATCCTTTAAAACCACCGAGTTGAGAAGAGCAAAGGGACCAGAGAACACTTCCGCGAGATTTGAAGGCCATGAAGTGCAATACACGATGACATGCCACTAGCCTTAATGATGATGATCCTTGATGAGTATCACGCAAGAAGAAGGATTGAATGAAATTCTTACAGGTTTCTTTGGGGATGGGAACAATGATGACAATAATGATGATATGGTTGACACTAATGATGATAGCAGGGGTAATTACCACCAACGTAATGTTGATGATAACAACATCAAAGACTCCATCAAGTAAGAAGAAGCAACAAGGCACCGTGTCGGGTGGAAGTAGAACCTCTGAAAGCTGCATGCATTAATATTATTAGGTCACTATTTGGTTGGTGTGATTAAAGGGATTCACTACTATAAAGGTGGGTTGAGAATTTATTTCTTACTTACGTGGTGGGTGTACATAATTCATAAACATTCATCAACTTTGTTTATATTTCTTTAAGTGGATTTTAAAACCATATATTGTATATAAACAGTCCTAGTAGAGATTGACATATCAAACATGTTCATCATAAGTCAAACATTCAATTGATTTAATCTCTATGATACTCCCTGGCAATATTCAGGAAGAGAATGTGTTGCCATCCAACTTCCTGCAGAGAGTGCGTCACGATTTGTTACGTTGAGTTGAGGGATTGAATATAAGAAAATTCATTCATGTAAAAATGATTGCATTTTATATAGAGATGAATATCAAAACAATGTAGAATGCCCTATATGCAAAAAGAAGAGATATCGTATAGATGTACAAGGTCCTACAGTTCCAAAGAAGGTTTTACGTCACATACCAATTATACCTAGACTTCAAAACTAGATGTTTCATTTACAGAAATTCACTAACTGAATTGATGGACTGGCATGCAAAGAATAGAAGTAAAGATGGATTCATGTGAATTTTGGCCGACTCCAAAGCAATGAAACACATAGAGGAAAAATGGCCAACAAAATTCAAAGATGAACCCCGTAGTATCAAGTTTAGTCTTGCAATTGATGGAATGTGCCCATTCTCTTTCCTGAACTCAAATTACAATGTTTGGCCAATCCGATTGATAGTATACAATATTCCCCCATGGATGAGTGTTAGAAAGGAGCACCTTATGTTGATTCTCATTGTTCCAAGAAAACATCAAGTTAAAAACATGGATGTTTATCTTGTGCCTTTTATTGATGAGATGCAACTGCTATGGAAAGGCATAAGAATGTATGACATATCACGTCCTCCATCAAAAAGGTCCTTCATGTTGTATGGTGTGCTATGTTGGACTATTCATGATTTCCCAGGACTTGGTGTTTGTTCTGGTAAGATAAAATATCTATGTATTTACATTCATAATTTATTTTCATCCCAAATTTCATACTTAGTTTTATACTATTTTTTTATGTTATTAACATTACTTGTTGAATTGCAGGGCTTCAAACAAAGGGTATATTTGCATTTTCAAGATGTGTAGAAAAATTTCAAGGGTGGTATTCTAAATATCTACATAAATTTATTTACACAAACAATAGGGTTTTTCTACCATTAGATCATAGGTTTAGAAATCGCCCAAAGAATCAATTTGATGGAAAAGTTGAAAATAGAGGCCCTCCCATGATTATGGGTATAGGTGATTGGCTTAAGAAGTATGAAGATGCTTAATTGAAAGTGTTAGCTCTCAAAAACACAGGTTTGAACCACGAAAGGTTCCTTAGTAGCTTTTCCCACAGCATTTCCCTGGGGAGTAGTAGAACAAGGGTTTGAAACAGTAGAGCACTTCCTCTCAGTCTTTACTAGACCTAGGCGGGTGTACCTAACTGAATGAAGTAGACTTGACTTATGATTATCTTTCTTGCACAATGATTTTTCCACAATGGAAGATGGAAGTGAACAAATGAATCCAAACTTGATAGCAATAACAATCTTCTTAATCTAAATCCTAAAATGCCGATTAACATAAAAGGAATTAAGTGAATTCAAAAATGATGAAATCGCGATGAAACCCGATTACTTGCCTTGTTGAATTATCACAGTCAAACAAAAGCGGTGAAACAACAATACGAGAAAATCAAATTGTAGGCATATGATGTCTGTTTATAACTTGCTAAACAATGCAGGAATATGATTACTAAGCTCTACTTTAAGAATCCAGATGAATTCCCCCTGATTACTGTGATCAACAGAAAGGATTTAATCCCTACTTGAGAGAACCAGTCAATTAATCACACAGATACAGCAAATGTGCACCTATAAACTGAGAATAAACTTATTATTTCAATTTAAACAACCAGAAAGAATCAACTTGGAGACAGCTTTAGCAATGCTTTTCAATAAATTCAACATACAATTGATACCAAAAACAACCTGCCACATCAGCTAATTTTATTTGAAGCCACCATTTGAAATCATGCACATAGTCTCTGAAAAAAAAAATTATCCTACTGTAGCCATCTGACTACCTACTGCCTTTTATCTAAAATCTGATGATCTTCAATTACAATCTGGGTGCATATTTATACCCAGCATTAAGAAAATCAAACGCTTCAAAACCATGTCGGCTAGAACCCATATTGATCAACCGTTACAATCGGGCACTCATGTCGGCCACAAAAGAAAATTATATGTTGGCCAACAAGCATTTGAAATTCCAATTTTACCAACAGAACAATTTAGCAAGAAATCCCTGCAGGTATGTCGAAGGCAAATTATATCGTTAATCGCTCATGACCAAGCTCCCCTGCTCCTCGTGCTTCACCGTGACCATCCATTTGTTATACCAAAGCCAAGAAATGTCGCTTTGTTTTGTTGTACCGCTATAGCTCGTTCGGGTCGGTGAAATGTTATAAAGACCATTCTACGTTTTACCGAAAACCCTCCTCAATCCTCACAGGTCGCCGTAACTTATGACTCCTCTCGCCAACAATCCCAATTGTCATATGTATGTCGCTATAACCTGTGACTATCGGGGAAACCCTATGTAGACAATACAATGTTTCATCGAAGGCTTCGAAGTCAACCCGAGATCATAAGTGTTTGCCAAGACAATATAGAACTCACACCGAAAGCCACATGAAGAAAACATTAAAGCCCTATCGATAAGACATACCGAATTCGCTATGAGATATCACCGAAACCCCCAGACTCTTGCTGAAATAACATCCCTTTGAATTGTCAGTCGGTGAAACAATGCAAAGTTGTTATAACCCTTCACCGAAGGCCATGTCTGGCCGAAACGAACATTGAAGCACAAGTTGGCAAAAAACATTTGCCAAGATGCAATGCCGAAAACTCCAAGCTCTGTTGATATGTGTATCATCCCGATCGCCGAAACAAAACCAAGGTCTCGCCGACAACCACCTGTAAGTAAGATCCAGTCGCTGTGACACATGATAAGTCCTGCCGATATGCAATATGGACTTATGCAGGCAAAAAACGCTCAATGGGCCGGGGAGACAATAGAAGACCTATGCCGATAGGCACCAAAAGGTGGAAAATGCAAGACCCAAAGGATTCAAAGGGACAATATGGAAAAATATAGATGAAATATGCACACGATAGGACTAGATATGGAAGCTTATAGGTGAAATCATATGTAAAAACATCATATTTTTACAGTTCTAATAGAAAGCTTGGGAGAATTTTTTTATCGGCGTGATTCAATTGAAGAACTAGAACAAGTTGTAGTTAATATGCCAGAAGGAATGAAAAGAAAATCCATATTTTATGAGCTCCCTTACCAGAAAGATCTATTAATATCTCACCTATTAGATCCTACGCACATCTTCAAAAATGTTGCAGATTCTATATTTTGACACATCAGGAAAAGTGAATGACACCTCATCTTCAAGGAGAGATATTGTTCTTTTGGGTACCAAATTTGATAGAAAACATTTGTGGCCAAACAGGGAAAATGATATGAAAAAGCTCCATGGATTTTGAAAAAAAAAGAGCTAGACCAACTAAAAAGTGTCATTCGTTCAATAAGGACACCTACTAGCTATGGGTCATCATTGGCTAAAGATTTTACAGTTGATGGACATATCATAGTATTTAAAACACATGATTTTCATAATTTAATGAAGGTATTATATATCAACATTTAATATTTACTGGTAACATTGACTAAGCACTAAATTTGTTTTGATATTTTGTTGTGTGAGAAAAAATTACTAATGACCTTTTCATAAATTTGTTTGATAGCATATCATGCCATTGGAAATTAGGGGGGATTCTTGTCTTACAGTTGACTTAAGGAATGCTATAAGTTGATTGTCAGCATTTACAAGGTATGTGGTTATATGAAATGTTCATGTGTGAGAGACATAGAGATATTATATTGCATTTTAATTTATGACTAAAGGTTCATACTAATTTACTATTCTTATATTAGGTGGGTGACCTCCAAGGAGATCCATGAATCTGAAGTGCCAAATTGGACGAAGGAAATTGCAAAAATTGTATGTGTATTTGAGAAGGATCTCCCTACAAGTTTCGTGGACCTACAAGTCCATTTACTTATACACTTAGTCGATGACATTGAATTGGTGGGTGTCGTATCAATGAGGTGGATGTTTTTCTTTGAGAGGTATATGAAAACTCTTAAAAGATGTGTCTAACAAAAGGAACATCCAGAGGGTTGCATAGCTTAAGGGTATGTATTGAATGAAGCATTTTTCTTCCTGTGTGAATTCCTTGGTAAGGATTTTGAATATGGCCCACACGTTTGGGATGAAGAATGAGCATCAGATATTATTGATGGAGAAAAACCACAATCTAATGGTGTTGAAGTACAAATTAGTAAGTAAATTCATGATCGGTGTGGTTGTTTTTCTTACAATCATTAATTTACTTTGTAATTTATTTGTCAAATTAATAGCATGACATTTAGAGTTTGAAATAAACATTTTGACATGTAATAGGTGTAGACGAAATTTCTATACTCAACAAGTTCATTCTATACCACATGGAATTTATGAACAAATGGATTGATCTATATGATAAAAAGAGAGAAGTGTTAGAAGCAAGGAGACAATTTAAGTTATCAAACCCAAGGAATACTCCATTTCCCACTCATCTGCTTGGGGAATGGGGAAAATATTTCACACTAGAATGGGTTACTAAACAAATTCAAAATCAAATAGAAGATGCAGGTACAGATTCAAACATAATAGAAGATGAAATCAACATGTCTAGAGGATGTGAAAGAAAGGTACAGTTGGAATTTTACAAAATGTTGTTTCCTTACAGTTTTGATAGTATTAACTATTTTAATATTCGTCATTATATTTTTCTTCACTGAAATAAATGGTCTTTCACAAGCGAGGAAATATCTAGCAATGTGGGCATATGGTCGACATTATCGTGTAGAAAGTGTAGACATAAAGAGACGATCCTTCGATTGTGGCATCATGGTTGACTTCAAGCAATCTAGTCAATCAAGCTCAAAAGATAAGAATATAATTGAAGGTAATCTACAATATGTTGGGAAAATACAAGAAATTATTGAGTTGGATTACCACTCTTTTAAATGTTGTATATTTAAGTGTATATGGTATGAAGCATTTGAGTCGACACGAAGACATGATACCCATAATGGATTGTTTTCTATAGATTTCTCATCATTCCTACCAGAGGATAAGGAGCCTTATGTTCTACCAATTCATTGTGAGTAAGTATTTCTTTAACTCAAACAAGAAGCAGCAATGATCATTAATCTATTAATTCATAGCTTATTGTGAATATATACATGTGTTTATTAATCAATAAAATTGTTATAGCATACGTCTAATATATGTATGTCGTTCATGTGCAGGTATTTTTCTATGAAGATATTTTGGACCTGAAATGGATATTTTTCATACATTATGATCCAAGATTAAGGTATGTATTTGACAATGCATTAGTGGATACTGAGCAAAACAATGATGGCCAACAAAATGAGATAGAGGGATTAGAGAACATCGAAGAAATTGACATTTGTGATGATGTTGAAGATGGTTATGTTCAGGCACAAGAAGACAACAATCCAGAGTTAGATGATGTTATGGAAGACAACAATATGGATGGTATAGAAAATGATGATCCAAATACATCTAGTATCAATATAGATGGTCTATAGTAAAATTTCAATAATGATGAAGATGATGCAAGTCAAGATGAGGATGATGATAATATTAAATACTTGAAAGAACATATGAACATTAACAATTATATACTAGATGACATTGTAACAGATAATAATGTTAATGACCAAGACTTCTAAATTTTCAAAATTATTTGCAATCCATGTTTAAAAAAGTATGATTCTTATGGTCTAAACTTTCAAATGCTTCAGTAATATTATGTTGTACTTGGAAAATTGAAAACATGTTTTATTCTCCTAGCAAGTTTTTTTATTTTCCATTATAATTCTAGACCAAACAACATTTGTGGGCATGGCCTTTTACACCAATCTTAATTTGTATGAAGTTCACGAACCTATTGTCAAGCAGTAAATTCCTTTCATAGACAAGAAATGTAAAGGCTTCATTAAGAAAAGATAAGTAGTCTCTTTTTGAGGGTAATCCACATGCAAAAAGTAAAAATCACATTAAAAAATAATTGTACAGTAGAAAATCATATTCAATTAGTTATGTCTTATTTCGCTTGAACACTTATCTAAAAGACGTAGGGTATTGACCATACATTTCCCTTGACAAAGCAAACATGTGCTTTCATTTATTTTTACTGTATCTCTTAGAAGTGAAATTGTTGTTACATAATGATGCACTAAGAAAATAATACATACAAAAAAATGCAAAGAAAATGTTTGAAATTTAACATGCAACCTATTGTGTTGCATTGAACAGAATCAAGATTAACTGGGACAAGAAATAAAAATAAATTTTTGATGATTGTACTTAAAATTGAATAGGATATGAAAAGTGTGGAAAATGATGGTGCTAAAATTGAAAACCTTGATTCTAATGACATTACTATTTTATGTCATTAGAGATAAAGAGCACATACAATTTTATATACATAGAAAATGAAGATTTGAAATAGTAAACTGAAAATGTAAATTCACTATAAGATTTTTCCTTAAACAATAATTCACATACTCACTTACAAAAAAGGGTGAAGCATTTTTTATTCAAACTCTGTTTTCTTTAATAGACATAACAGTAAAAGAATATTTACAAGTACAAGAATATATACACTGTTTCATAGACTTCTAAATTTTTAGAGTTATTTCAAATCTATTGGGTCTCAAAAATGCAGGTTTTTAGACCATAAGAGGGTGCCAATCTCTAAGAGGACTTTAATCCTTAATATGAACAAATTAAAGTGAATTATTTGAAAGGACTTTAATTCACACCTAACCAGAAACCAATCAAATCATCCACACAATAAAAACAAATGTGCCCTAATAATTCTTGTAAATTTAAACAACTTGAAAAGACCACTTTGGAGACAGCAAAGCAATAAATAAGCATGAAAATTGACATAGAAATTGAACACTAAAAATGGATTACGAGTTATAATGTATCTACTCCATTATATTTCTCAAAATATAAACATGCATAACATGAGTTCTTTTGATATGAATAAGTGGATGAAATGATCTAGTATCTATTCTAATGGATTGAAATGATGATGATATGATGATCAAAATTGGACCTTGGTTTCCCTATTTGTAGAGGAAGCAACAAGCTTCAAGTCCATTCACAAAAGTTACATCGTTTCTTAACTAAAGCATAATTAACATAACATAGAAACTTAAAAAGAGTTTATTGTTGGATGCACCACAGTCTGTTAATCAACAACAAGCGCCCGTGACCACCTAAGATTTGTTCAAGGCTCAAGCACCATGTTAATGTGTCCATAACAACCAAACTCTGACTACCTCCTCATACAGCTCATGCAAGGAAAAAATTAACCTTTGACATGTGATTAATGTATTTGTCCTGGGCATAAGTGTTTGCATTCTGTAGAGTGTGTGTCATTACATTCTCCAATCCAATAATCCTCCTGAGTTTCTTATGTGTTTTCTTGAGTACCTCATCCTCATCATTGATGTCATCAAGGATGCCTAGAAAATATCTTGATATCTCATTTTTCCAAGTTTCTTGATCCTTCAAATCTATTTCTTCAAAGAAATTTGGCATGGCCATACATAGTGGCTAGCTGAAGTCACTCAATTCCACTGTCAAGATATTCTGGAAGTTTTCATGTGTATTCATGAGGCTCTAACATCAAAGCATTATTATCTCCATCTTTTTCCTTGATATGGGATTCCATTTCCTTCATCTATCATTGTGAACTGTAAGACCCCACCTTGTATGTACATAATATCAACCTAATTTGTTAGATGTTTTTCTTGAAGTAATAATTATACATATGTTGGATGATAAATAAGGGTATCTATGGGCAATATCCTTGCATTTTATTTTGACATTATGTTTTATGGTCACTATCCTGAAGGTGGAATGTACTTGTATATTGTGGAATACAAATTGAAATTTAAATGGATTATTTTAAAGTTTAGAATATTCAGCTAATAGATTAACGTGATAAATAATTGTTACTTATGATCGTATTGGTAATGTGCAGGAAGATAACGGTGCTCGCATGAGAAGGGAGAACCATCAAGTGAAAATCAAAAGACTTCTTGAGGATATAAATTTAATTCCATCCCGGGACCTAGAAGCAAGTAAAGTTAATGTATTGGAGGGCTAAAGTTGTGAGGGCATTTAGTTGTGATTCATGTGAGGTGTAAGTGGGGATTAGGTCTTGGAAACCCCTAGTTAAGTTTGAAACTCGGATGGAACCTTGAGTGGGCTTTTAATGAGAGTTGTTGGTCAAATTTTTGGGTTAGGGTGCAGAAATAAACCCCCTAGGCTCTATACCATAGTAGTAGGGGTCAAGTAGGCATACAATAGTGCCCCTAGGACATGATTTGACCCCTGAAAAGTCCTCCTAAATGAAAGTGACGAGTTTTGAGGAAAGGATGGGATGGAAGGATGGAAGGGTTGTCCAAATGCATGTTCCTCTTTAATAAGGGAAAGGACACTCATTGATGGAGGTAGGTGCACTTCACACCTCCCCACCCAAAACTTTACTAGTTGAAAATTCTATATATTTTGAAGAGGAAGAAGGAGTGGGGTGTTACCCACTTCTCCTTTTGGAGAACTTGAGAGAAGATGGTAGGAAGAATGAGAAGGTGAGAGGAGTCTTGTTGAGGAGAGAGTGTTCAAGATGGCTTGGTTGAAGGGAGAAGAAGGATAGAAGAGCTAAAGTCCAACATCTAAAGTAAAGAGATAATTTTAAATCTATCTCTGTCTTTCTTTGATTATTTATTATAAGAGGGTGATAAGTTTTCTATAGATATTTTTGGATTTTGTGCAGTGAAGAGTCTTTATGTATGAAATATGAATGTGGTGTTATTATAAACCCATTTCGTAGAAGTTTGAGAAGGCTCCATTCATCTTATTGGGGTCAAAACAAAATTTCTTGCTCGGGGGTATGGCTAGAGCCTAGGAGGCTCCATGATGCCATTATGGTAGGGTGGAGAGCAAGGTTGACTTCTTTGGAATGTAAAATCAGTTGTACTCATTATTACTGAAATTTCTCAGATTTAAAGACTGAATCCCACTTCTTGTCAAAAAGAAAAGAGAAGAAAAGAAATTAAATTATGAATTACCTTACATAGAATGATATCTCATTTAGTTCTTATAATTTTTCTTTGAAACGGTTGACAGGAAATTAATTATTTCTCTTATTATTGAAGCTGAATAAACTTTTGATAAAATTTGTTGGAAAGGAAACTTCAATCCAGAGAGCTATAGGAAGAATGTGCCCATGAAACCACTGTGAGCCATGATTATTTGAGTAGAGAGTATGTAACCTATTAATTTATTTTCCAAAATGTAACCAAAAAAAAAAGAGAGAGAAAGAGAGATTCAGATAAAATACTAAACATATTGTTCGGGGAAATTCTATAAATTTGCACCTCGCTGCCATAAAAGTAAAATTTCCACAACTTGTGTTGTCTTCTTTCTTTTGTAAACTATATTCAGTATAACCAGTACATTTCCCTATTTCAGTGCCATAGAAGAACAGACTTCAGCTGAGGAACAACAGGGTGCGCATATACTTAAAAAGGAATAATCAGATCTTCAAGTAAAGGAATGAATAAATAGATAAATAAGTTCACTCGGTTTTGTCTTCATAAATACTTTCTTTTCACAGGTTTTGCAAATAACTGTTGGTACATGAAGATGTAAAGAAAAGTAATTTGCTTTCAAACATACCTCTAGACTTCTAGCTTATGTATGTAAAAATAAAAATATATATATACTTATATATCTATTACGGCCTGTATGTAAACTGCAAATTGAACATTTTCCCCCTAGCAATTGTGTTCTCTGAAAACAGTTCAGGGCTTCTAATGTTGACACTGGAGAATACTCTGCTGCACCCAAGATCAAGAACAAATATTTTCTTTAAAGCTCCTTCCAGTAATACCCGTGAGACATCCGTCTTCAACACAAGCTTTGTCGCTTACTATGTTTCTCATAGCTGGGAAAGCTATAAAAAGGAATGAGTTCTAATAACATTTTAGATACCAATAAAATATCCACTTCATTTGATATATATTTCATTTTAATCCTAACAGATTTCATGTTATAGAACGACCTGGTCTCGAGCTGAACTTGAGAGCACACCAGATGGTGGGGTGAATGATATGCCAGTCAGAATATTGGTTGCCATCCATTTGTCAAATTCTCAAATTCCCTATCTAATGACTATATACTTGCTGACCCCTTAAGGGCTCCGACTGAATCTATGTTGCTTCATCATTAATGTAGGCCAGAACGAGTTGGCTCCATGGGATACAAGATAGGAAACTTCCCCAATGCCTTCCTCTATCACTGAAATTAAGGCCGTTTGTCTCTCCATTTGGTAGAAAAAAAAAAAAAAACAAATATCACAAAAACAAACTCAGCTAAGCAAAACTCAATTCGCTTAACAAGGTACCAACCTCTAACATGTTGCACGTCGTATGGAATAATCAGAGTGACTAAAAACTGCCATGGGAGGGTCAGGATGCGACATTTGGGTGGTGGATCTGGTGGAGTAATATATTCCATACACTGACCGTCATTGTTTAGGCCACCTGTATACGCAATCTAAAAGCAGATGTAAAATATTAGGATTTTAGAGCTATGTGACCCTTGAGCTTGAGTCAAGATTGTCGTTACCCATTGCAAGAAGGTATTAATTGCATAATAGGTTTTGTAGTTAGGTGTGGGTGAGGATTGACAGGAGTAAGGCAAGTAGTATTAAAGTCGGAGGAAAATTTAGTCAAATGGCCATACTCTCTGATTTCCACAGTCACTTGGATAATCGTGAGTCTAGCCAAACCTATTGTCCCTTAGCCTAGCATGACAGGATCATTAATGTTTGGTCGTAGGTGTTGTTGGGAAAATTTAGTTCCTGGTAAAATATCTGATTCACTTACCTATGTATCTTGTGATAGGACCTTGCGCAGTATAATTGTATGGCTAGGATTGGTTTAGTTTTAATTTTAGCCTTCCCAACATTCTATAGGTAGTCATGGGTGATTGTCCTATGTTTTAATACCTCCTCATAAAATCTGTAGCTTGCGTGGAAGTCTACCATAATATTGGTGTCCAGCTGTATTCTAACCTTTCCATTATTTTTTTTAAGTCTATTTTAACCTAGGCACGGCGAAGCCATGGAAGTGATTTGCCCCAAGTCATTTCCTTCATCTTGGATATCTACTCTCGATACGAATTGAACCTGAGAGTCATTTGAAATTGACATTTTTTTTAATTTAAATCCTGCTTTGATGTTTGAGGCATGTTGGCTAGTTATTTTGAAGCCTCTATTCAATGTGCATGCATTATATATTACAGACTCATAGTGCCTATAATATAGTTTCAGTAGAAAGCGATCAAATCAGATACTAGAATCATATAGATCAAACAATATAAATACTATATTACTGTCATTCAAAGTACCCATATAGCAGATAGATCCACATTAAATATGATAGGTGCAACCTTCAAAAGAGTTTGGTGGAAATATTAAATGTGTGTTGGAGAGCTTGGTTTGAAAGATTTTCCTGAGGAAGGCGATAAGAGACTCTGCTGGGAGTAAAATTCAAATCAAACTCAAATTACGGCAGCCATAAATATTTTAATGTAAAAATTAAAAAGAAAGGCGTCGACTCTCTTCGTCAAAACATAAAATAAAATAATGACATTATATGGCTGCATGGATTTCACCAATAAAATTTAATGTTTTACTATTCGTTATCTCAGCTTAAGAAATTAGAACTAAACTTCCTAAAGGGAAAATAAATAAATAAAAACTATAATATGGTGCATGTTGTCTTTGTAAGTTTTATTTTAATCCTATTTAACACCATGATTAACTGTTTGGTTGAAGCTAAAAGTAAATAAAATAAAGCGATTTGATTTTTACTTACATTTTATCACCGCAAGCTGAGTTGTGATAGTTTGACTTCTACACTTTCAAGCAAATTAAAAATCTACGCTTCAGTAAGAGAAATAAGGCAGGCATTTAAAATTCTTTTCATTTGGCCTCAATTAAAATATTTATTTTTAGCATTTTTTTTTTATATGAGGAAAAGAATCAAGTAGGATAAGATAGGTTAAAGATGTTTAAACCCACACGTGGCTTAATAAAGGTTAAATAAATAAATAGAATTATAAATAAATAAAAATAGTAATAAATAATGATATTATTATTATTATTAAGGGGTAATATCAATTGAAGTAATAATAACATTATTATTTGAGGAAAGAGAAGTCACATTAATATAATGGTTAATCTCACAGTTAATAATATTATTAAGGCGAATTCAAAGTTCAAAAATAATATTATTTGTTTGGTTCAATGCAAGTAATATTATTAATCCAAGGCCTACGATATATTTTAGATATAAACTAAATATCAACTAGTTCTTATTCTAGACTTCTTGTAGGTTTGACATGAAATAATATTGATATCAATGTAGATGAGTAATACTATTTCTAAGCTTAATAGCAAAATGATTACCATATATAGTTATGGGGTTCTAATATTAGTATTATTAGGAACATGTATTTTCACAAGTATGGTATACAATTAACTAAGGAGGTACCTCTTCATTGTATATTGTGTATATAAATAATCACATAAATAATAATGATGATGACACTTACTCATAAAATTTATCAGGAACAATAGTATAATATTATCATTGCCATTGCCAAGTGGTTACCCTTAATAGTGACATCCTAGTGGGTGTGTACTAAGTGGTTAAGATTATTTGTGATATCTAAAGCATATAGGATGCTACCATATTGGACCAAGTTGGTGTAGCAATAGTGTTACACCTCAAACACTTGAACCATGTTAATTAGTTTAATGCATTGTAAAAAAAAAAAAAAATGTTGCATTTTCTAGGGAAAATTTTAGGCATGACATGAACCCAAACCTAGGTACCTGCAAAACAACATGATTAAACAAGTTAAACAAGGAAATGCAAGCCTAAACATGGATTCCCCATGAGATTCATTAACATAACTAAAATTAGGAAGAAAATGCTAAAAACACTATGAAATCACAAAAACAAGATTGAATCCTAATTAAGCTAGCAAACTCTTAATCCCATGGGGGAATTGGTGCCAATTTGATGTGAAAATTTGGCCCTTTCCCAATCCCTAAGATGCAAGTTGATTGTTGTTGAAGATTGTTGATCCACTCTGGTGAAGAATGTGATAGCTCCAAGCCTAAAATCTGCAATAACCTAGCTAAGAACTCAAATGATGGATGAAAATGGCTAAGTATTTTAGCATGGTAACTTTGCTTGGAATGTGGATGATGAAATGAGGAGAAGAGCTCTTCATTTATAGGATTTCAAGATGGATGAAAGTCCAATTTTGAGCAATGTGGGACTAACATTCAACCAATGGAAAGGTGCCACTTTTCAAGCTATGAATGGATGATGGTTGTGCAAAATTTGGGGTTTGTGCCAATAAATGCCAATATTTGAAATTCAAATTTGTTGAAATGACATGTAAGAGGGAAGGGAAAATGCAATAAATGCCACTTGGCTCAAGGCAAAGGACATGTAAGATGAAGTTATTGTTTTGTTGGATGTACATGTTGACTTGGAATTTTTGAATTCAATTTGAGAGAATATTCCAAAAGATGCCATGTGAGGGAAAATAGGGATTTAATAAATGAATTAAATCTATTTTCATGTGCAACTTGCATTATTTAGAGGATGTGACATGATATTAGATTAAATTAATCAAGGGTTAATTAATTTAATGGGAGATTTGATGATGTGACTTATTTGACTCAGATTTATAGATTTATTTAAATCAAATAAGAGAGGAATATGATAAGAGGCTAATTAAATAAAGATTTTGATTTATGGTGTTAGATTAAATTCAATAAAGTTTTAATTTATTAAATTTAATGGATAGACTTTAGAGATTTAATCAAATAAATTAATTATTTAATTAAATAGGGATAATTAGATCAGATGAATTGATTTAATTAACAAGAGAAAGTGACTTAATTTAGACAAAATGATTTATTTAATTAAGAGACGAATATTGATGAATTTAATTAGATAGGGGAATTTGATTAAACGGTTAGACCAAGAGATGATTTAGGAAGAAACGATGTTAGTAAGTTAGGATCAGGTGCATGATGCCAATCAGTACATTTTCGATGTCTACACTATCAAACAGACTTCCATGCTCCACGAGGGTCTTGTATGTTCCACTATGAGCATGCCAGACACCATCTACATATTGGCACATATCTTCGAATTTCATATAAATTATCCCTGATGCTACTTCAAAAGTAGTAACCTTCAATTTTCTTTTTAGTTCTTCATGTTCCTTTTGAGCCTTTTCAAATTTATGCTTCCATTGAGCAGTCGCAGACATGCCCTCTAAACCTTTTCTTTCATTTTCAATTAAAGGAGAGTAAAGCCTTGGAGAAGCAAGTAGCCTATCTTTGTAGTTGGTTAATTATTGTTTCAACTTGTCATTTTCCTCTATCATGCACTGGTTATCTCTTACTAGATTTTGGATCTAGGCTTTGGTGAATTTGGCTACATTCACATTCATGTCAATGGTCTCCAAGGGATCTGTCTCCCCTACTCTTTGCACCAGGAGATGTCCAAAAATATGATCATGGTCAATGAGAGAAGGCTTCTTGTCTGGGGGGTAAAGAGCCCAAATTTGCAAAGTGGTATTATTAGGATTGTACCCTGACCCTGTATAGACCCTGTCACTTGCGTCATTCATTATTTACAAAGTTTTATTCTTTCTCTTCAAAAATCTATCAAACACAATGGTTGAACTAATATCCCACCCAGGAAGGAGCATAACTCCAGATTCTTGCAATAATGCTCTTCCTCTCTCAGCAGTCATGTTTCTCATTTCTAGGATATCAACTTCATGTTGCAACTCTTTCAAGGCATAAGCCTCTTTCTCAGGGTCAATGTCCTTTAACCTTTCTCTTATTAGTCTTCCTTTACACTCATATATAAAGGACTTAAATTCAAAGGTCTGTAAAAAAGTATCATCTGTAACAAATTCCTGACTTGCACGATGCCTCACATCATCTGATACCTCATCAAAGGCTTCAAAGTTGATCACACTTCTTTCCAATGGCATCTCATATTGGGGTATAATAGAAGTATTAAACTGTGATACTTCTTCTTCCTCCTCAGTGTTATCTTCTTCCATGGATGGGGAACCAACTGAAAAGCTCACTTCAATAATAGGATGAGGTAATAAGTGATCTAGTAGTGTGATATTTTCTACTTGCCTCCTAGGACTGATGCCCCTTCCTCTTTCAAATTCCACAAGTGGCACATCTCTTATCAGTTCTTCTTCATGGAGGATTAACTGTTCAATTATTTTTATGGGATCTTGTACCTCAGGGAAATCCCCTGTGTAGCATGGGTTATTATTCACCTTCCAAGCCTCAACCATCATAACCCTACTATAGGCATTCATTCTCATCATGTTTTTTTTTCTTCACAATTTTTGATGACATCTTCTAAAAGGAAACTATGTTCATACCCTTTCAATTTCTGAAAAATTTTGGCATCACAAATGAAGTGTTCAGGATCAAACTTTTCCCTTTTGTTTTCAACTGGCAAGCAATAATAATCTAGTTTACCACTAACCAAGTCATAGCCTGAATCAGAGATAATAGTGAAATCACCAAAGCATAAAGTGGAAGGGATGAAATTTTTCCTCCCATAGCTCTTTAAATGCATGAAAGCTGAAAATAGAAATTTCCTTATGATCTCTAAATAAGCAACTCTATCTGGCACAGTCTTAGGCAGAAAATAAGGTGTAGCTTCAAATCGATAAACCCTGATAATAGTACAATCCCCAAACATGTACCAATCCCCCCAATTGTGATTTATTCCTGCATCATGGCCCATATCTTTTGGTTGGAGAAATCTTAAGATCTCTAGGGAGAGGTTGTAGTCACATTTGTGGCCTAACATCTTGTATAGTGGTTTGACAAAATATTCCTCAAAATATAGGTAGTGGGACCTCCCACACCTAATGTCCCACACAGATTTCCACATTTGTACAGGCCTTGAATTTCCATCATTATCTAAGTTTTTTATTCTTAATTCCTCACCCCATATCCCCATCACCTACCCTCCGTATAATATCATGTGCATGAAAAGAGAATAGTGCTTGAAATTAATGGCTTCACTGTCATTCTAGATGATATTGAGGGCATTATTGATGGCCTCTGATAAATACTCTACATAAACATAGTTTTGGGCATTATGGCTTAGGATGTCTATGGCTAAAACAATGGGAGAAATTGTCATGTTCTCAGGAACATCAATTCCCAATACTTGACCAGCTAAGTAATAAGTGTATTGAAAGTATTCTTCAAACAAATCCATAGAGAATGGGGGCTTATCTTCACTAGAGAACCTCATAGTTTGGTTACCTACACCTTTAACCCTATGTAGAGGCAATTTCCACCTCTTGTAACTTGTGTCCATTGTGCGATATTCCTCCAACAAGTCTCTGATTTGTAAGTTTGTTTTTAGGGAAGTATCTAGCTGAAAAATCATTGAAATATAATTTGGCTTTATGACCATGAACTGTGACCCATCAGGAAAATGAATTGCTCTCATCTTCAAATTGTAATTCTTTTCCAACACCTTGATTAACTCTATGTTCACAAAGACAATGGGTACTACAAGTTTGCCCAAATTCAAATTCCACAAGTTTGACACTGGGCTATGCCAGAATTTCTTCCTATAATGATAAATAAAGAGGTTGTAACCCCTACACGGAGTCCATGCATCTCCCAATTTCTTTTGTTTATCAACTAATGTCACACACGATGGGTTAAGTTGTGCTATTCTTCTAGATTTTGGCCCAGACCCAAGGCACTGATCAATTAAGTCTTGATTCAATTGCCTAGCTTTAGTTTTTTGTCTTTTTGCTTTCTGTTTTCCTGGGGTTTTTTCCATCTCAACCCTACTCATGCAATGCTTTCATCTACTTACTGAGAAAATACTTTGAGCTGATTCTAGACCACTTGGATAAATGTTGCAAATTTCAGCTATGTATTGTCGTCCAACTTGGTTCTCCAAATCCTTCAATTATAATTCACAGTGATTTCAACTTCTTTGAGGCCGTCTTTATCAAATTTCAAGACACTTCATCTAGCCCTAGTTCATAAATGGCATTTGTGCCACCTTTATGATCAAGTTCTTCATTAATACTGGTAGTCTCATCGATATTTTCGTTAGTCACCTCAATCAGACTAATCATCATTTCATAACTATTGAAGAGACTTTTAATTAAAATGCATGGTGTTTCTTCGATATGTCGGTATGGTAGTTTTTTTCCCTTCCCTTCTGGTGTATACTGCTCTACCGCATATGTTTCTCACCTTCCCAATAGTATAGTGGTGTATGATTTTGATCATTACTTGAAGAGTTTTGATGAGACAATCTTATTTGTCTTACCGATATCTCAATGTCTCATCGCATTAGATCTTATGTTCCTCCAATGTTGGTTGTTGGTGTTCATGAGACAAGTTAATGTCTCTTTCTGATATGCCACTGTCTCATTGACAATTACTTTGTTATATCCAAGAGTTGTGTTTTGTCGAGCACTTGTAGATATACCTTGTAGATGTGACATAAGTGATTCTCTCCTCGATATGCCTGTATCTTGTTGGAATTCACTGTTTTACATCGTTGATGAGACATAAATAATTCTCTTCAACATAAGGGTGTCTCATCTACATTTTTTATTTGTACTTTTTGCTAATGTCAGGGAGAATTTGGAGGGACTCTCATCGACATGGTGTTGTCTAGGCGATATGCTATGAGAAATCATAGGAGTATTTCAAAGGAGGAATACACTTTGATGTTGTGATCAAGGGTTTTATTTGGAAGCTCATGTGAGGGGTTTTATTAAATTTAAGTTATTATGACAGGAATTCTATGCATATGGTGGATGTAAGAGATGAGTAAAAATGGAAGTATGAAAAAGTAATTAGGATGGAATTTTGGCTACAACACAATCCATGTTTAAAAAAGGATGATTCTTATGGCCTAAATGTTGAAATGCTTCAGTAATATTATTTATGCCGATACAAATTACCTATTGCAATATCCTTAAATTGTTCAATCTTTGGTATGAATCATTCATAGAAAAAATTAGGATTACTTGGATGCTTCTTCCATTCATTTTGTATCAACATATGTTTGTGAAGACACAAAAGTTAATAGCTCAATCACGTAGAGATTTTTAGATTTTCAAATGAAGAGTAAGGTACAATTTTATTTTTGCTACATTACATTCATGTTCATAAAAAAAATTAGAAGATTACATTACTAGATTGCACTTATGCAAATGAATATAATATAGGAAATATTGCACAATCATTTCAAAAATGTAGTCTTTATTGATAATGTAAATGTATGTTGTTCCACACAAGTTGTGGAACTGACTATTTGAATGCATATAATCAAAAAACTATACATTTATAGATACAAAATAGAAAAATGCACATCAAGAGAAAGGGGACAATGATGAATCCCGGTTGCTTTGTTTTACATCATCTTCAGTCTTCCCACTTGTCTAATCCTCCAATTTGATGTCTTCCTTGCTGCTCCTAGGTTCCTTGCATTTGAGTGAGAAGAGTGTTGTTAGAGAAATGAAGGATCACTAGTCAAAATATGTGCATACATCTATAAACATATAATTTGATCATCATGTGTATTCAAATAACTTGCATACCATAGATGTCCAGGAAAACAAGAAAGTTATCAAACATATCTATCATATGCTCTGTTTTATCTAACATGTTTTCTCATTGTGCAGGTATAGATAAAATTAGGTTGTTTTGTTTATCTGGTTACAGCATGTGGGGTGAAATGTGGCTCCCACAAGGGCTGAGCCCAGCCTACTACCCTATTGTTTCATTTGAGAAGGATAATAACAAGTAAACCATCCATGAAGCATTAAAGATCAATCTTTGCAAGGATAGTGGAGTATGTTGGTAAGGGGTAATCTCCTTATTGATAAAGATTTATCCTTATTAATAAGAACATTCCACTATCAACATAGCCATGATTCTAACAAAACTGATCATCAAAGATTCCAAGATAGTTTTCATTAACAATCTAGTTAAAAGTAAGCAGCCCCAAGCATCATAACAGTCACAAGAATTAAACATGAGAGGAAGTCATGTAGATTAAAAGCTTACACAATAGTCATCACTTGCAAAGATAGAGACAGCATGTTTCCACATAACAAATTAAATTGAATGCATGAAAGGTACAATGATGAAGTCCATAATAGTGAATGTTGCTTAATAGGGATTGAAGGACAACATTTTGTATCAAGGAGAACAAGTTAACCTCAAACTCTGTTGTACCTAAGTATGACAGTACCTAAGCTTCTGGTGTTTCTAGATGGAACCTATAGTGAAAAAGTGTAGTCTCCATCTGAAGGAACCATCTTCGGAGCTCTTTCCTGAAATGAGGGTTGAAAACATTAGAAGAAAAGAAATACCATAATTCTAAAGAAAAAATTTGTATCAAGACAAATGTTAGAAAGTATAATTAAAAAGACAAATCCTTACAATTGGACTTCAAATTGGACCAAATAGATTTATGATTTTATCTTTAGAATGTAGGAACTTTCTCTGTCAGAGTTTCACAGCCTGAAATTGGATCTCCAATTGGACCAATAAAACTTATGATTTTATCTTTAGAATATAGGAACTTTCTCTATTCGATATTCAAGACCTCAAATTAGATTAGAAGCTAGATAAATAGATTTATGATTTTATCTTTAGAATGTACAAACTTTCTCTATCGGATATTAAAGATGTAAGGTTGGATTAGAAACCAGATAAGTAGATTTATGATTTTATCTTTAGAATGTAGGAACTTCCTTTGTCAAATATTTGGAAATTCCTACAGTCACGTTCTGCTTCGGATGAAAACACCCGAAGTGTTTTACACCACTCAAGGTACAATCCAACTTGGTTATGACACTAATATAATCTAATTTTTCCTCGAACTATCCACATACCCAAATGTTGTATCACAATCTATTCTTCCTGCACATAAAAATGCCACATATTAAACCCTTCTAAATAAAACTCAAAATACCATGAAACAATGAGTCCCCTATATTAGTAAGTAAGTAGGCAGTCTATAGGGCATAGTTTGATTTTATACAAGGATGCTCATGAAAGGAATATTCAAGTGACTGTGAGTGAGTTTTTTGAGATTGCAGTTGATGGTGCAATATCCAGTCTTAAAGGTAGTTAGCAAAGCAGTAAATGTGCAAGAAAATCAAATTGTACACAACAAAAAAATTCACAATGTTATCTTGCATAATTCCTTAAGTTTGAAGACCAAAATCTCATTGTATCTTGATGAAAGTAGTGACCTTAATGGTCAATCACTGGCAACCATGGTTTTAAAACATGTTACTGTGTTTATGGAGGCAGCATTTTAAGCAAGGAAGTGAGTGGTGGTTTGGAACAATGGCAAGTATGAAGTACTTACTTTATTTGCATACTATGCAATCTAGCTTAAGACAACGTTCTTAGAAGAGATTGAAGGTGGATTATGGAACTCAATGGTTACATGATAAAGATTAAAGCAAATACTGAGATCTATTTAAAATCCACTATCATGAAGATATTAAAGATGTCAAATGCAAAACCCTAGCAGCTGGAGTAATGAACATAGTGTGAAAGAGAATAGTGTGCTAGGATAGATTTAGGAGATCTCCATATTATCTAATCACAGGAAAATACATCATTTATTTATTTTTTAAAATTAAAAGAAACTATTCTAAACCCTATATAGGACACATTGATACTTCAAAAGCATTTGATTTATTTTTTTAAATTAAAAGAAGTCATTCTAAACCCTATATAAGATACATTGATACTTCAAAAACATCTGAAGGAATTTGAGATTATGCAAACATTTGTCAATTAAATACCTAGATTTCAAATAGTAGCATGAACATTGTAACCCTTGTTGATCAGAGCAAGAATGAGATAAACAACAATGAATCCTATGCCTCCCTACCATTCTCTATCATTCTTTACTAAAACACTTCTCCATTTTGGCAGGCTACGCCTGAAAATAAGGTTTCAACAAAGGTTTTATTGTATGTTTATTAAAATGAAAACTCCATTTTCACGGGCTATGCCTGAAAATAAGATTTCAACAAAATTTTTAGAGTATCTTTATTAGAGTTTTAGTATATTTTTGCGGGCTATATTCTTGATTCCTTAAATGATTTATTCAAGTAGATTGTGACTGACATGTTTTGTTGCATTTAGTGTTGTAAATTGTAATGATGCCACAATTACCGTACTACCATTGTCTCTTATTATACCTGTTGCAATATGGCGGGGTTTTTCCCTTCCCTTCTGCCATTTACTGCACTACTGCCTTGCTCAAGGCTTCTTGTTGGGAGGTTGTAGTGTATACCACTCTACCGCATATGTTGCTCACCTTCCTGGCGATATAGCAATGTATGCTTTTGATCATTACTTGAAGAGTGTCGATGAGACAATCTTATCTGTCTTACTGATATCTCAATGTCTCATCAACATTACTTCATTATATCCAAGAGTTGTGTTTCGTCGAGCACTTGTAGATATACCTTGTCGATGTGACGTAAGTGATTCTCTCCTTGATATGCTTGTATCTTGTTGATATTTCATTGTTTTACATCATTGATGAGACATATAAATAAGTCTCTTCGACATAGGGGTGTCTAAATCGGTGCTAAACCAAAAGCTAAACTCGAACCTAAAGTCAGAGCTAAAAGTGGCGCTAAACTTGAAGCTAAAATCGGAGCCAAGGGCAGCACTTACTGCAGTACCACACTCGGAGCTAATATCGGCGATAAAGGTGGCACTAGTATCGGCGCTAAAGGCAGCGCTAATTTTGGCAAAAATTAGCGCCTTAATTAGCGTCGACTTGTCCTCATCAACGCAAATAAACGCCAAAAATAGCGCCCTTCCGATAAAAAGTGCTGACATTTTCAAAAAATTGGTAAAAAATACATTAAAATAATGGGTGGAAGCAAAAAATGGAGCAAATCACAAGGATTTGTTGTAGTGTTATATGGTTGTGTTTATGTTTTTCTTTTGTAAAATTTTTATCAAAGATTTTACCAAGACTATATCACATTAAAAGAAAAAAATTTGGTAAAAATATCAAAATTTGTATAATATTTTATTCTTTCACATGATCTACATTATCATGTAAATAAGAACTTTGAATGGATATCTATCATAAAAAATGACCTAATAGAAGAAGCCAAATATCAAATATAACCCCTAATTAGCATATAAAACCTACTGTCAAATCCATTATACCTAACAATTATTTATAGTGATAATTTTTAACAATGATTAAGAGATTATTATTGCATACATTTCTTTTATAAGTGGGTGTTAAGGTCAAGGTATCACATGCATGAAAATTCCGTAATGGTGAATTTTTCATGGTCATGGTTATTTCCTATTTAGTTTTGAGACCATTTTGATTGAATCTATCAATACAATTATATATGGACAAATGACACACTCTTGTGCTAATTTTGGCTCATATCATGATCCCTATCCATCCCTATTTACTCTCATTTACCTACAATTCACATATTCCTCATTTAGTAGGCATTTATCCATCCATATTCACATGCAATTCCATACATTCACTTGATGTCTCAATTTGATTATTTTTCCTACCTAGTTCACTTCCATGCCACTTGAGATTGAGCTTGGTTTAATTTTTTGACCTAAGGCACATAGAATTGAACTCTAAATTCAAACATTCAAATTTAATCCAATTTTCCCTCTCATTTCTACTAGTTGTTATGGACCAACTTTGTACAAGGTTATGTAACTTGTTGCTATATTTTGGTATTTAAAGACATACTGCGAGCTATTAATTTATAGGTGATTAAAAGGAGAAATCATTAGATCACACTTCAATTTTCTAATGTGTAAAGAACACACTTGTATATATGCCATATGCACATATGTGCATGTTGTCTTTGAATATTCACTTAGAGCCTTAAAGCTCACTTGTACAGGGGCTTGACCTAGGAGAACTTGACCCTAGCAATCCAATAATCTTCTTATGGTGTTTATAACACCACCTTGATACACTCAAACACAAGGAAAGCAAAGTCAAACAAACTATTACATGTACTTTCTACTATTGTATTCCCATGTGGCTAGGTTTATTCTTGTACATTAGATGAAGGTTGCAGTGCTTGAGTTTCAATCTAAGGAATTTAGAATTGGACTATGAAAATTATATTTCTATGTGGGATCTGAGATAGTGAGCACATAAAGAGCATCAATTTTTGTACCTTGGCAAATTATTTTAAAATGATGTTAACATGAATTCTTTATTATGTACAATCTTCAAGAGAAAAATGTTTATGTTGTTGCAAGTATGTGCAGTTGGTGTTGTCATTGATGTCAACAAGCTTATGTGTTGTCATTGGTTTCAAATGTATGAATAGTAGGTTTTTTCAAGAGTGTAAATAGTTTGTATTGAATTGATGGTGTCTCTGATGATGCTTTGATTAATTTCATTATGTTGTCATTAGTAAGTTGTTGGTGTCAACCTCTAGTGTTGCTTTGATAAGCTTCTGCCTATGGATGTATGGTTAAGTTGCTATGTTTCAGTTATCTTGGTGGTGATGAGGAAGTGTTGAAGATGTTGAGGATGTGTCTTTAGTGCTTGGTTTCTAAGTGTTTTTGAGAAAATTTGAATAAAAAGAGGAAACAGTGTGTTGCAATGGTGTTCTGTGTTACAGAGTAGTGTTCTGGTTTGGTTCCACTTTTCATATATGTTGAAGATATTTTTGTGTGGTTTGGATATGTTGATCAAAGGTGTTCAAAGGTATTGCATCCAAAATTACCATGTGTTCAATCATTGCATAGAGGAAGGTGTGTTCACTAGTGTGTGAACTGTGTATCACAGTGGTGTCTAAGAGAATTTTTTTTGCTCTGCATTTCTCTGTAGAGTGGTTTTAGGTCTTGTAGATTTGGAAGGGTGTTGATAGTGTTTGTATCTTTCTTCAGTTGAATTTTTTTGAGGTTTGGTGCTTCAAAAGTCAATTTCTTGATTTATGGTGTATGATAGAATTATTTTGAGTATATTGGGTGTGTATATTCTTCAAGTGAAAGGTGTGAAGGAATTTGTTGTATTTTAGGGTATTTTTGGAATATTCTAGATTGTGTTCAAGCATGGGGTGTTGTTTGTGAGTCATCTTTGGATTTGAGGAAGCATGTATTAATTGTTTAATGGTGTTTACATGGGTTCAACTGAACTTGGCTATTTACACTAATTGTGGAGTTGCTTCAATGTTTATGGAAGTGTGGCATGACATGTATGGATAGATTTAGGTCTTATCTAATGTTTTGTGGTCTTCCTTCATTCCTTTCCACTATGAGAATGTTTTGGCGCTGACCTAATTTGAATTTGCACGGTTGAGGTGCATAGCTAACCTTGGAGAATATTTTCAAGGTTGAAGATGGTATAAATATGTTTTGAATTGTTGAGGAGTGATAAGATAAATGTGTGTGATGTGAATGATGTGAATTTTTCAGTTGTGAGGTACAAATTTTTGTAGTGCAGAGTGTGAGCTTTCATGTGTTAGATTACTAGATGTTGTGAGTAGAACGTGTCTACAATCTTCATTAAGACTATAAAGGTGTTGGTGATGTTGTGGTGGAGTTTTTTGTTGTATTGAGATGGATCTCATTGTAACACTCTTATCTATCTTCTTTTCTATAATGGTAGTGAGCCCTATGATAGTGATCTCTTTGTAATTGGTATTGATATTACTTTATATTGTGAGCTCATCCTCATCGTGGTTTTTTCCTTCTTGGGTTTTCCACATAAATCTGGTGTTTCCTTGTGCATAGTGTTGTCTTGGTTTTGTTTTTGTTATCTACTTTCATGATAAATCATTCTAATAGATTAAGGGTTAATTAAATTAATGTGGATCTCAAATTTTGTGAGAGTTTTAATTTTTTAAGTTATAACTAATTCACCCCCACCCCTCTCAGTTATCTTGTGCATTCAACAATTGGTATTAGAGAAAGGTTCCTTGGAAGAAAGCTTAACCGCTTGAGGTAGATCTAGGATGGCACACAAGAAAGATGTTCATTTGTTTGATGGATCATATTATGCATTCTAGAAGATAAGGATGGAAGGTTTTCTAGTTTCTCTTGGATTTGAATCTGGAAGTCTGTTGAGACTAGATATACTAGATACGTACAAATGGTCCAAAGACTGATGATGGGATAAAGGCCTATGAAATCAATGGTAAAGAAATGTATGATCTCGTAAGTAGTCTTGCTAATTCTAAATTGGTGAAAGTTATCAATCTAAAAACTACTAGAGAAATTTGGGTAGAGTTAGAAGCATTTTTGAAGGAGATGAAAAGGTCTGTTACTTCTCAAAAATGCAAGTTTGAACCACGAGAGGTTTCCAAGCTCTCACAATGTTTTTGGCTAATGTACAAGGCCAAATGATGAATTTGAACCTTCTACTCTTTAGGTTCTGCCAAACCTAGGTGGGCAAACCTATGTGAATGAAAGCAGACTTGAACTGTGTATTTCTTCCCTAAGCAATCTATCCACAATGGCAATTTGAAGTGGAGAGATGAAATCATAATTTGGTATAGATTGTATAAGTAGTCTTAAAGTAAAGATCAATATGTTCAGTTAACAAATGTAAAAAATAAAATGGATGAAACTAAATGATGAAATGTATAAGACTAATGCCTTGTTGGGTATATGGAGTCAAGTGAAAGTCTCAGATGAGTGGATTATACTTGGAAATAATTTTAACTATTTAGCATTCAAATATTAGTTTATAACTTGTATAAACTTGCAAGAGTGTAATTACCAAGTTATACTTGATGATCTAAATGATACTTCTAAATTATTGTGAATGACTGAAAGGATTTAATCTTTACTTGAAATAATCAATCAATCATACCACACGAGTACAACAAATGTGTATTGATAAACTAAGTATATACTTGATATATCAATTTAAATAATAGAGAAACATCAACTTTGGAGACAACCTAATAATATTTTCAATAAATTCAACAAATAATTGATACTAGTATGACACCACAATATCAAATATCTCCCATTAACTTCTTCAGAATCATGCTTGCAACATAGTCTTTCGAAACATCATGGAAACTTTTCCTACTATCTATTTATCCCTATTTTCCTATATTTGTTTTATCACTATGAAACATATATATATACATCAAAATTTGGAAGGGACGCATCCCTTTAGAAATGTCTTTTGCTAATAATAACAATTAACAATAATTAAAACAAGCAATTAGGCTCTATTTATCCACAAATGAACCTTTGACAAGTGATCCAAATAATCTTGTCGCTCATGAGTGTCAGCATCTCCTAACGCATTCTTGACTAATATCTCCATTTTCACCATCTTCTCATTCTGCTCGCAAGCCTCATCCAATGTTGAGTCTTTTCCTATAGCCATTTCCAGAATCTTTCGTAGCATTAACTCACATTCCTCAATCCACTTGGCCTTTTCTTTCATTTTTCCTCCATTTTCAAATAATGTTGGTAGTCCTTTTTTCATGGCATCATTTAGCTTTTGCATCCCCCTACAATTCCTCATGGTAGTCTTTGTGTTTCATTATGATTTGGTTAGCTATATCAATAGCCACATTATCAGGAATATCCCTCTTATTTACTTCTTAGAACTTTTCTTGGATTCTACCATCAATTTTCTTATGCTTGTGCTCTACAATATAATTCTTTGAATGTGTCCCCCAAAGTTTGTTCAACTAAATCATCAAGCTAGCCTGCCTCTTTCTAATCACTACAGCAAGTGTATCATATTTACCCTAAGAATATGCATCTGA
>VDFB02299325.1:0-45470 GCA_007258455.2 Sequoia sempervirens
TTCTAGTTTCTGGCATCTCATTTTGAAATGAACAGATCACCATTCTCACTTTTACGCTAGCTAATTTTGACTGCTTCATAGCATGCCTTACAATAGGGAAAATAATTTATATTCTGAGACTGCATCTAAGAATAGTCTAGCCAATTGAACATCAGAACTAGAATTTCAATAACTGATTTACTTTCAAAATGCAGAGTTTTTATCATTTATCTGTCAAAAAACCTTTTAGAGCTTTGTAAATGAAATCAATGAGGGAAGTGTAACTTACCTTGCCACCAACATGCGGTACAAAGGCCAAAATGACAGCTATAGGAATGGAAACTATGCAGTATGCCCCAAGGTTAACATAAGCACCCATTTTTTGCCACCCACATCCTCGAGCAATGCCTGAAATGTTGTTTTCAAGAAACCATTACTACAGAAAATGTTCTCGAAGTGTTTGTTAATGCCATCACGACTTCAAGTAGAATATGTTTGTAGCTCCAAATATGACTATCGAGGGTAAATCTGAACCTGAAAGAGTGCCTTGGATTGCATCCAAAATTGAGCCGGCTGCCAGCAGAGGGATCATGCTTGCAACATAATCAATGACCTCCTTTTCATTACTATAAGCATAGCCCCAAACATTTCGTATAGAGAATAAAAGACATCCTACCATGACTGCCTCCATGATTGTCATAAAGAACACTACATACACTGCTAAGCGGGCAGCATGTGAGTGTCCAGCTCCCAATTCATTTGCAACTCGTGTACTGCCATGCAAAAATTATGAAAGTGTCTAGCTAATTGTACTTTTTTTTTTACTTGAATGGGTTTAATGACTAACATAAACAATATAGGTTTACTAGTTAGCTGTAAAATCTACTAACCTTGCAGCAGCACCAAAACCAGAGGGAATCATTTATACTAGAGCAATAGTGTTAAGGCTGCAAAATATCAAAGCTAGCTCAGATAACAACAAATTAGAGGCAATTAAATGCCCTTAATAAAGATTCATCATAATTAAAACTCTTACATTACACATACTTACCAGATTGAAAGAACTGATGTCTCAAGTTTTGGATTGCAACAGACCTGACAAGAGAATAAGCATTTCAAAGGACCAGTTCTCCAAGCTGTTGAAAGCCATAGAGTAATGAAATCACAAAACAGGTTTAAGAAAACATTCTGGTCTAATCTACATGCATTATTACCAATTTGTAGTACAGTATGATGAACAAAAACGGATCTGGTCTATTTGCCAAATTGTTCCTCACATGCTATGAAATTTGAAATTTTGAAAGGGTTAAAAGGAAGTAGTACATGGATAACTTGGATCAAATCTTGCGGCTATTAGATTAAAGTAGTATACCGGATCATCAGTGAAGATTGAATGGCAAGCTTGAGAAAATCTTTAATATCATGCAAAGCCTCCCTTGTAAAGGGCGTCCATGTCCTCTTGCATGCAGGTGAAGTTTTAATATATAGTAAAACAAGTGCCACATTGGCCCAGCTGGAAATGATGTTTGCCAAGGCAGACCCTTTATTACCTAATCCACTTTTAAATACCAGAGCCCAGCAGATGGGAACATGGAAACACAAAGTAATTGCAGAGCATAGCATCATGGGAAAGACAATGCTTTGTGTCTCGAGATATTTTATAAAGGGTAAAAGAGCCGCATAAGCAAACCGACTGGGAATCATCTATCTGGCATATTCCCCTGCTTCAGAAGATACTAAAGGGTCCTGCCCAAATGTAATTAGAATGTTGCCCATAAATTCCCATGTCATAGCCACCGGTATGCTTACACAAAAAAGAACAAAAATTGCTCTTTGCAGATGAATCCCAAGCAGATGGTATTGTTTTGCCCCGTAGGCCTGTCTACATAGTGTTTCCAATGCACTTGCCATTCCCATCTGTCAAATATGAAGAGAAAAACAGTTGGTCATACATGCAACACTGCATTCATGACTTCTAAACAAACTCAAATCATCACTTTTCTGAATTGTGCAGCCCCATTGTAAACCTTTAAGCAAGTATGTGCATCATTATGAAATATCTACTGAATTGCACGACCAAAATAATTATCAAATATGGGTTGCAGAGGATGGTTTATATATAAAACAGAGCAGTTTGATGCCTTATGATTCTACCTTCTACAAGAGCAAGTCGCTAGTTCAAGTTCTATGCAATCATGTATGCTAGGACTCAGCACTCAGTGCAAGGAAAACAATCGAGATTCTTGGATAATGGTTTAGATTTTTCAGCCTCTGTAAAGCTTTTTCCTTTTTGGGAATTTAACAAGGAAAATAATTTGAGAAAACTATTCGAGTTATCAACTCTTACAATACAAGGAAACCAAAGCAAATCGAGGTTTTTTAATCCTACCAGCAGAGTGTAGCTAGAGACATTTGCAAAGGAATTAGCAATAGATGCACTAGAGAGAGAAAGCTCCCCTAAATGTCCCACCAGCATAACAGATATCATCCGCGAGCTATATTGTAACAAATTCACAGACACCATAGGCCCTGCTATCCAGCATTGTTTCTTTACTTCCTCCCATACTAGAGCTCCACTGCACTTCACTTCATCCTGCTCATCTCTAAATACAACTACTTCTTCTCCAGCACATCATTCTCATCCCCATGGCTATGAACTGAATCACCTTTGTCCATAGTTGATCGAATGGAAGAATTACAGTGAACCGACTTATAAGCTGGATTGTATATTTATACCATAAGAATACTGAATCGCCCGTCTGCAGAAGAAAGACGGAAAAACATGGAATGAAATAAAATAATCTTCCACAGTATCAACAGTGTGGCAACCACTACTATTTGTCTGCTTGTATGTTGTAATACATTTTTCAAAATGGCGCATTTTCCCGAGATGGCAATAAACACATGGAGAAAGAGTTAGGGATATCGTTTGAACATTCAACTGAACTACAATTTTTATTTAACTTTTTAAACTAATTAAAAGGACCATAGGTAGGTAAGTACTATAATATTAGAAAACTCTAATAGAAAGACAAACCTTCAAAGAGTGCTTTATTTTGTCTTTGTTGTATTCTCTTTGTTTTAATACAAATTCAATGAACTTTAAAATATATTAAATATTAATACTAGCAGTTGCACAATATTCAATGAGCAATGGAATAGTCAATAGGCATAGACTGATTTTGTTTTCCCATAAAGTTCTCCCAAGCCGCCAAAATGTACGCATTCTCCTTTTTCGATATGATTTACTTTTGATCTGTCTGATTCGACGATCTCGCAAGTTTGATTTCGCCTTTGATCTTTGTTCTGATTTTTGATCGATCTCGAGGAAATGATTCTAGATCTCTTCGACGCCTCCATCCCTCTGATCGATCGAGCCAAAACCGATCTCTCTATCTTCGGTTTCCTCTATCTGATCTCTATATCTTGATCTATTCTCTCCTTATTCTCTCTCATTCTGTATTCATCTCTACCTCTATCTATTTGTCTCTCTTCCTCTCTCACTCTATATTCATCTCTACCTCTATATTCCTCTCTTCCCCTCCATCTCTAGAAATGTCCCCCTCTCTCTACCCCTCCATCTCTCTCCCTATCTCTCCCTCCCTCTTCATAGACCTTCATTGTCTTCTTGATTGAAAGATTTTCTTTCACTCATTTTTAGAGACCTTTGTTGCACAACAATAACATTTTATGAATGGCCAACCAATTGAACTAATGTAATACACAAATTTATGCAAAAAATAGGCTTAAAGTTTCCCTAATTGACATTCCACACCTCTTCAGCGTACCCATTGTGCACCAAGGTGCGATTGCTAATATTTATAAATATAAAACTCAAAAACTTAAAAAATCCTTTAAAAACTTAAATTTTTTTTTTCATGTTCAACTATTGTTTACTTAATTAAATATTTATTTTTATTTTTTATGTATATATTACAATAATGAATATTTTATTTTCTTAAATTAATCTTTAAGATATAAATTAATCTATCTTATATAAGTTTACTCATTTCTAAAAAAAGAGACTTTATAAATAATGAAATTAGTCTTAAAAAAAGTTTAAATTGAATTTTATCTTTATAAGGATATAAATACTTCTTAAATAAGAATAAAAATACGTGACTAAAATAGTCTTTAAGAATAAAATAATAATGATTATCTTCTAAACTAAAAATAATGCTTATATTATATTTGTTTTTTCTTTCTAATATAAAAGTAACACATGCCATTTGATTTTTTTTGTCTTATTTAAACCATGTAAACTACTTGCCAAAAAAAACTTGGTGAGACGTGTAAAAGGCATTCCACCAATTCTTATTAGATTTTATTTTAATGTTAATGCATTTCACTTTTATGTGATCTTCGAAAAGCCCTAGTCAACTATCAATATCTCATGAGGTAAATATTTAAGAATATTATAAATAGCATAAATCAAAATAATAAGAATTTATTTTAATGTTAATGCATTTCACTTTTATGTGATCTTTGAAAAGCCCTAATCAACTGTCGATATCTCATGAGGTAAATATTTAAGAATATTATAAATAGCATAAATCAAAATGAGGCAGATTTTTCCAAAGCTATTCTCAACCCATGTGAGCCCTAAAATTCATTACTATATTCTATTCTATTTTCTTTTTCTTTGTTTGTGCAGGTGTGAGGCATGGGCGCCGCTCCAACAAAGGATTTTTTTTTTATTTTTTTTTCAGACATTTTTGTACACGGTCTAAGCATGGGGATGGGCTAAGGAAGGCATATTATTGGAAGTGTTTGAACTCTGTATTCTTCAAAAACTCACATCGCCTGGTAAAAAGGTTTTTAGTGGCATTCAAATCCAGCGAACATTCCAGCGTCCACCACACGTGGGCATTTTAATCACCAACTTGCATTCTTTAAGTTTGGTGGTTCCCCTACCCATATGTTGTGCTAGCAAGAGGATCATCGGCATTGGAAGACATGAATTAAAGTTGGCAGACTTCATTTCATCCGGCCCCATCATGTTTCTCATCATCGGTCAAAAGTCGTGGGGTTCTCGGCGTCAGACTAGGGAAATGCCGGTGGGGTTCCCCACATAGAATAGCCTATCGGTTAAATATTTATGATTAATTTTAATGTGTAAAGGTAAAAGTAATTTAAGTTGTGGGGTTCCCGCAGGCATATAGGGAAATGCTAGTGGGGTTCCCCCACGTAGAATAGCCTATCCGCTAAATATTTATGATTAATTTTAATGTGTAAGGGTAAAAGTAATTTATTTATATTAATTTAGGCAAATTAAATCTATTTAACAATTAAAAAGTATAATTTAGGGAAGCTGATAATTGAAAAGGTTATTTTTGAAAATTAAATATAGGAAGATTTGAGTATTTAATTTTTAAATAAAAAATGAGATATGGATGTTGATAATTTTTGTTGAATCAATTAATCACAATGTAAAAATAATAATGATTATGTAGTTGTCACATCCTTATAAAATCCATACTTTATTTTGTTTTAATTATTATGATGTAATTTAGACAAAAGTAGAATCCTAGCATTAAGACTATGATTGTACTTTGATTTTGATGTTTTTATGGACTTAATGACTAATGTTGTGAACCTAATACTTTGAATGTCAATTGGTGTACTTGTCAAGTAATTAAGAGTTGTGAATTTAATGATTTCAATTTTACATATGACATGGTTGTATCTATACATATATGCTATATTTGTTGAACTAACCAAGTATCAACATTTGTGATAATGTATGTGTGTGAGTATTAAATGGGTTTTGTGGGAGCTTAGAGTGAAACAAGAAGCAAACTTGACAAACCATTTTGGGAATAGACGTTGAACCTTATAACCCTATCTAGCAATGAGGAAGTCGAGTCACCCTGGTATTACCACCCAACTGAAAATTTTCTCGTGCTATACTTGACCCTAAGCTAATCACCTTACTCAATATGATGGTCAATTAAACCTTCCACCTTTCCCTAACCATTTTATTAGTTGTGGGTTGAGGGATTCTTCACTATGTTTGTTGAGTTTGTTGTCAACTTAAGATTATACCTATCCCTAAACCTTAATAATTTGATTAATGTTAGAAAAAAATAAAGGAAATTATATATATATATATATATATATATATATATATATATATATATATATATATATATATTTGGAAACTAAAACAAATAAAGATAAAAAAGAAAAAGAAATAAAATATATATTTCAAGGTCATGGCATTCTTTTGTCAACAATTAGTAGGGAAGGGGATACATTATAGAGTGAATTTTCTCCTTTCCATGGCAAGAGACAACCCTCATTAAAGAGGAGAGGGCATAAGGAGAAAAGAAGAATCACACCATTAATACATGGTGTCTTGCCCTTGGGTCATCAAATGTGCAGGTTGTGTGGAAAAAGAGGAACCTGGGTAGTTTATAAACCCCCACAACCCCATTATCTATGGATTTAAGTTTCATTTTAGAGGAAACCTGACTTGTAGGTGTATTGCACCTCATCACTAGAGATTGGTGAGTGGAATAATGAAACTTGAATGCTAGGGTACTGCCATTGACATAACGTTTTGTTCTCTTTACTAATCATTCTTTTATTTGCAAAATTCTTACCTTCAATGGTGATGGTTCATTATTATTTTGTTGGTTTGTAAAACTTGTAATAAGCTCTCTAAATATATGGTCATTTCAATTTGTTAGGTTTGCAATTTTGATTATATGTTTTTACATTAATAGCTCATTAAAATCCTTCTAAAACATAGTTATCAACTATTTTCATGTAGCCCCATGTCTAAACACAAACCTAAATAACCACTAAATGTTACTTCTATAATGTTGAAACCAATACTTTACTTTGGAGGCTATAAAATTATGTCTCATGTCTATGAATGTACATATATACCCCTTTGAGAGGCCACAAATTGCCAAGTGAAGTATACCTATGTAGGTTGAGGTTTGAGAAAATCTAATATACAAATGGAAATATATACCAATATTTTTATTAATTATTCTAATTTATATTTTATTAATAGTCACTTATACTATACTCATAGGTATATGGTCTATTATTGAAGGGGAGGGTCAATATCTTGTGATATTCAAGTGTCAAAATTCGTTGCAAGCTTAAGTAGAAAGATTATAACCACAAAGCATGGACACATAAGTAGACATAAGATATCATAAGAACACAATCAAAGTATAGAAAATATTATAAGCACAAATCATGGAAGTATATAAATTGAAAAACATGGAAATTATAAGCAATCATCATCAAAAGGACAAGCATACTGATGAATAATAATCATAGAAGTATAAAGTAACAAGGGAGAATGAAAAAATAATGTGGTAGGAATGAGGAAACAAAATAATAAGGCATTCTAGTGTATAACAATGAGCAAGGACAATATAAACATGCCATGTAAGAAGGAAAGAAAATTCCCCCACAACTAGGGGAAATGATGAAACAAGATATAGAAGTCGAATGAGAATGTAAAGAAAAAATGTATAATTAAAAGGTCAAAAAGTTAAAAAAGAGAAAATAGAAACTAAAACCATAAGTATATAGACATATAGTTTATAATATGCCAATAAATTATTGAGTTACAAACTTGTGTATGCCTTGCATACATGACACATTTTACTTTTAAAAAATGTGGACCCCTTTTCTTTTACTTTAGGCTAGTCTTAGGTGTTTGTATTTTTCCTTTATTAGGTCGAGTGCCTTTATTTAAAATTGGTTGATCCTTGTTTCCAAATTTTCTTGTGGCTAAACAAACCATCCAAAATCTCCTCCGATTCTTTTGAAATTTTGTTGAAATTTGTGAAGACAAGGGTGATAATTGTTTGTGGGGTTTATGCCTCCAACCATACTAAAATCCAATTCACCTCATTTTTCCCACATGTCTAGTTCAGTTAAAAGTTCCTACAAGGGTCCTTGTTCATGGAAAACCAATGCCAATTTGAACTATGTACATTTGTTGAAAATTTAAAAAACTCTAACACTTAACGTTCCCCACACTTGACAACCCATAAAGAAAAAATAAATTGTTGGAGTTTAAAGCTTGTTTGAACCTGATTAATATCTTCACAATATTTGTGGGAGTCTAAATCTTGTTTGAACTTGATTAATATCTCATGTAGATGCAAATGCAAGATAATAATTTTGCACATCTACAAGTGTTCTTTGATTGTTGGGATAATGCACCTTGTATGGTTGCTAGAGTTCCACTAACCTCCCCCTTTAATATAGGTTAGTCCCTCCTCAAGGGTATCATTGTAGATGTAGTCATTATACTTGTTAGAGTGATTTCCATGGTTCTTAGCCACATGCTATCCTCAAATTCAGCTACGCTCAATTAGTGGGATAACACCTATGAAACTTGTTTGTTTCGTAGCTCACAAACTATAAGCACGTAAAATGAGGAAAATTACATTGGTCCTCGTGCATGGCCCCCCATCCTCGAAAATTAATTCTAAGCATTAACCTTTGTTGGTTCATCAAAATTTGCATTTTAAACCAGGTTGTGAAAATTTAGTTTTGAGAGAGAAAAATTTTAGCACTTGTAGGAGCGTTGAATTTTAGCACCCCTGCAAGTCAAAATGCAAAAAATTAAAAAGTTGCAAGAGATCAAAAATCCAGTGCCCTTGCATACTGTCTTGTGCCTTAGCCATTTTCTGGTACATGCAAGTTGAGGTTTTTTTGAGCTTGTGCACATGTAATGTCGAGGAAATTTTGAGTTTGTGCAATTTTAGCACACTTGCACATGCAGTGTCGAGGTTTTTCTCCACCTCTACATATTCTCATGCAATGTTGGGGTTTTTCTCCAGCTTTGCATCCAAGTTCCTAAGTCACATGCAATTGCTCAAAAATTCATCTCCCTTGCATATTTTCATGCAATAGCTCAAAAAAATGGCAGCTTTGCATCTAAAAGTTAAATATCCCATGTAATAGCTCAAAATTTCTCCACCTTTACATCCAACATGTAGTATCTCAAAATTTTTGAGTCATTACATCTGAAGTGTAATACCCCACGTAAGAGCTCATATTTTCTCCACCATTGCATATGAATTGCCAAAGCATATGCAATCGCTTTGAATTTTCCCACTAGTGCATAAAACCTTATTTTTTTCTCTAACACTAGAAAATATGAAATTTTTGCGACTACTCTTCCATGCCATTCTGATCTTTTGTGTCTGGATTCCTGATTGATTTTGATTGATTTCTTGCTATTCCACAAATGTTTGATCCATCACTGAGCAAGAAAGTCATGAAATACAACCAAAAATTTCTTCCCACCAATTTAGTTGTCCAAGAATATACATCCATGTTCCAAAAGGAATTTGAATATGAAGCTTTCTTAGTAGCTTCAATGGAAAAAATGATGGATATTTTGCTTGCTCTAAATAATTTGAAAGTTGTTCTTGAAATGCATTGGGAAGCGTGTAACACCATCAAGGGCTCATTCAAATGAGTTATTGCCATCTCTAGACATACCACAGGTCCTAATGATAAAGAAGTTCAAGCAATCCTGAAGAAATATGAAGACTTCTTGGAGAAAGATGGTGGAGAAATTTGAATGTGCCTTTTTTAATTTTTAGTATTTTCATGCTTTTATGTAAATAGGCATTGCCATTTTTACATGTCATTTTGTATTGATGCAACTACATGTAAAAACAAAACCAGTCCTAAGTCAAAAAGGACTATGTCATTGAATAAGTCAAATTAGTTAGACTTTTTCCTAGAATAGCTCTTAGCTCTCATCTATAAATATGAGTGAGCTCCTTTGTATTTAGGACCTTTAATCTTTTGAAATGAAGTGCTGCCAAATTTGTAAAGCAATTTTGAGACTTTGAGTTCATATTGTGATGCTATATTCAATCAATAAAGAAGGCGAACTTGCATACCAAACTTTGTGTTTGATCAATTTCAAATGTATGTGAATGTTCTTACATCTTTCACATTGATTTATCTTATTATATGATTGGGTTAACAGTATTTTATTAATTGTGGTTGGAGAGCATTCAAGCTAGATTTTATAGACTTGGTGCTATATCATTTACTTGGGATTTTGTATGTGCCATGGAAGTCTTTTGGTGAATGATCTTCAAGACTTTGTGCTTGGAATTAATCATTCTATTCATGGATCTATTCGTGGCATAGATTGAAAGACTTTGTGCTTCAATTTGCATCACTAGTTATTGAAGAAATTATCATTGAAGCCAACGGAAAGGATTTGTGATTTCATTGGTTTTCTAGTTACAAATCTTTTTATTGTGTTGGTATTCTTAGATTATTCTTTGACAAATTAAGAATATTGGAAATTACTGCTTTAGTTATTACTTAGAGTTGAAGAGCATCATGAAGTAACAATGTGGAACATTGTAAACATATTCTTTGAAATAAGAGAGAATTATGAACGTAACACACCCCTCACATGGCTAAAATAGTGTAAATATTGTAAATTCCATAATAGTTTACTTTCATTCCAGTAAGCAGTAAGAAGGGAGCCTCCCTTTTCTGAGAGGAGAGATTTATCTCATCAAAATTGTGGCCGAAATTCACATTTTATAATCCATAATGGGATTAAAAAATATTCACCCAATAGTTTTTTGGCGACTCCGCTAGGGATCGAAGCATGCAATCAAAGCCTCATGCTTTTGATTGAAGTGGAAAAGTACTCCAATGTCTTTTTGTGAGTTTGTGTATATGTTTTTGTTGATTTTTCTTTTGTTTCAACTTGTCTTCATTCTGGCAGACAAAAGTTATACATGAGGTCAAAGGGCACAAGGTGCGGTTGATCTGTTTTTTGAAGAATTGTTGTGGATACATAATATTCTTCCTTCTCCTCTGTGAGCAAGGTCACTGTTGCTACACACTACAAGTTATCCTCCTCAAAGAATAATATCACCACTTCTAAGTGAATCTTCTATTTTTCATAGATTTTTACCTATCATACCAGTAGTAACTGTTGTTCAAGGCACTATGGCTCAACCTCAACCACCTGTTGGACCTTGGTGTAATGCTTTTGGGCCTTTAAATTTGGATAAACCCTTTGCACAAACTTCTCATGTTTCTCGCAAGAATATCTCCAAGTTCTATGGCAATGGTAAGCTGCATCTTGATGAACATATTGCTACTTTCTATGTTGTATGTCGTGTTCTTGGCATTGAGTATGAGGATGTTTCTGTAAGGTTGTTCATTGAGACCTTACATGGAGTAGCTGCAGAATGGTTTTGCACTCTTGCTCCTGGTGCTATTACCAATTGGGCTACTCTCTGTACTAAATTTGAAGAACACTTTAATCCTGCCGAAGATGTTCATGCCTTGTTAGTATAGCTCACAACTATGAGGAAGGAGGCACACGAACACATGCATGAGTTTGTGTCCAAATTCAACATGTTGGTAATAAGGTTTCCTATTGAGGCTAAACCAACAACCCATAATCTTAAGTTCTTTTTCATCAGCACACAACTTCTAGAGGTAAGATTCATGTTGCATAGTGTAGTCCTACCCGATCTTGAAGTTGCTCAATAGCTAGCTACAAGCATTGAAGATGATTTGATACTTTCCAATAAAATAAGGACGAATCCAAATAGAAGAGGGAAAGCATCTAAATCTTCATATTCAAATAACAACTCCAATTTTTCAGATCCCATGGTACAAAGGTTAGCAAATGAGTTGTTGGCCTTGAAGAAGCAAGTCCCTAATACTTACAAGGATGTTCCTAGGAGGGCTTTCCTAAATTCTTCCAATTATTCTGGAAACATAAATTAGAATTGTCTTCTTGCACCACAAGGAAGGCTTGCTTTAGAAGCTCCACCTACCAACATAGCTATGGGATATTATGAAGCATAAAAATATGACTATGCACAACTAGAATATCCTATGGAGGAAAATGTTGATCTATTCCAAGAAGAGGAAGTAGATCCAAATGGAAACTCAAACATTGGTTATTTGCATGTTGAGAATGAATCCCATGATGAGGACCTTGTAACTGATGCATATGTTGTTTTCACACAGTCACAACAGAATCAACTTGATCAACCTCAAACTGATACTCCAAAAGCAAAGGATTAACCACTAGTAACTATTGCAAAAAGGGGATCTCCTTTGCCTTGGCAACCCAAAGATACATTGAATAAACAAGCACTCGTCCTCCTGTAATTTCTTCAACACCAAAAGCCAATATCCAGGCTCCAAAGACTAGTGTCCCTTTTGTTAAACCTATCAATGAAGCTACCTCGTCCTCTTTGCAAAGTTCTTTCCAGGCCTCTGATATTATTGATCATGTGAAGAGATTGAAAATACAAATGTCTGAAGCTAAATACCTCAAGGCTAATCCTAATCAATTTGATAGTCTTGTCAAGTTTGTTAAAGATAAGCGAACTAATCCTAGTAAGGATTCATCTTCATATATTCCTATTGTTCTAAAGCCTAAGCCTCTTTAGAATAACTTAGTTACTACTCCTCCATTCGCTTCTAGAAGGATTGACCTGTTTTATATCTCTTTTCTCGTTAATGGATTTAAGTTGAGTAATTATGTTATAGACTCCAGTGCATCTAATAATATCATGCCCGCCAAGGTAGCTACTACCTTGGGTTTGAATCTCATGAAGACTTTTGGTTGTTGTTTCTCTATGGAGAACAAACAAGTACCATTGGTCAGGCAGATTAAGGATGCACAATTTGCATTTGTTACATATCCAGAGAAGAAAATCAAGATGAGTGTATTGGTGCTTGACATCTTATGGAATATTGCTAGGATGCAACTTCTACAAGGATGTTGGGGGAAAAATCAGTATGGACTGGTCTAAGGCTAGAATACCCATCAAGGGTGTTATGAAGAAGTTTTTTTCGAAAAGGGAATTGCCAAATTTTCAGTAACAAAATCTAATGACCCAAAAGCTCAAATTCTCTTTGAGTCTTCTAGGATGAGCTTTTATTTTTTACAAACTGATAGAGTATCTGAGTTCTCAAATAAAGATTCAAGTAAAGAGCAAGTGACTGATGGTTCATCTTCTTCAGATTTATCTTCAGACAACATGTCTTCTTCACATGTTGAAACTTCTTCAGATGAAGAAACCACTGATTTTGGAACTATCTATTTAGAGAATCCAAATAATGTTTGGACTATTGAATTTGATGGCAGTTGTTCTTCTACTAGATCAAGAGAAAGAATTGTTCTCATATCTCCTAAAGGAAAATCTCCCCTTTCTCTTTCAAATAGTAGTTTGACAATATTAATAACACTGCATAATTTGAAGCATTGTTGTTAGGGATTGAGGTTGCATGTAAGAAAGGGATCAAAAACCTTCATACTCAAGGTGACACTGAGTTAGTGGTTTTTTAGGTGAGGAATTTGTTTCAAACCTCAAATGAAAGGTTGCGTAATTATCACAATAACGTATGGGATCTTAGAATAAGCATTGTATGATGCATTATGGGATAGAAGGAGAGGACTATTCAAGATTCGCCAACTTTTTGGTGAAATCAATTTCTTTTTCATTTCGAGTCTTTTTATGTCTTTTTGTTTTGTCGTCTGACTCTATGCCCAATGGATGGATGAAGGAACTTAGAGACTAGAATGCTTCTCCCTTCAATCATTTCAAAGGATGATCGAAGGAATCTCCCCAACTAGATGCAACTGTTATCCTCGAATTCAATACGCTCAATTCGTGGGATAAACCCTATGAAACTTGTATGTTTTGTAGCTCACAAAATCTAAGAACGTAAAACGAGGAGAATTATTTTAGTCCTCGTGTGTGGCCCCCCATCCTTGAAAAGTCATTCCAAGAATTAACCTTTGTTGGTTCATTGAAATTCACATTTTAAACTAGGTTGTGAAATTTTAGTTTTGGGAGTTAGAAAATTTTTAGCACTTACAAGAGCATTGAATTTTAGCATCCTTGCAAGTCAAAATGTGAAAATTTAAAAAGTTGCAAGAGCTCAAAAATTCAACGCCCTTGCATACTGTCTTGCGTCTTAGCCATTTTCTAGCACATGCAATGTTGGGATTTTTCTGAGCTTGCGCACATGTAGTGCCAGGGTTTTTCTGAGCTTGTACACATGCAGTGTTGGGGAAATTTTGAGCTTGTGTAATTACAGTGTCGCAAAATTTTAGCACACTTGCACATGCAGTGTCAGGGTTTTTTTCCACCTCTGCATATTTTCATGCAATGTTGGGGTTTTTCTCCACCTTTGCATCCAAGTTCCTAAGTCACATGTAGTAGCTCAAAAATTCAACACCCTTGCATATTTTCATGTAGTAGCTTAGAAATTCAACACACTTGTGTCTAAAAGTTAAATATCCCATGTAATAGCTCAAAATTTCTCCACCTTTACATCCAATATACAGGGTAAGTGTAAAAATATGGGGGGCCAAAAAGGGGGCTTAAGTAGCCACATTTTTTTTGAAATCAGGAAATACTGACCTTGGATGTGAAATTGAGGATAGTTACACTCAAAATTTTGAGATGCAAGAAAAACAAGGATTGTAGTGCTTTGAGTCTACTTTCTAAACTACTAATTTATTTTGAAAATAGATGAGATTAAGGGGTTCAAAAGAGGGACCCATAGAAATTGGTGTTGTTTTTGTCAGAAAAACATAACATAGCAACTTTTGTGGGAACATAGCACGATGAACTTTTTTTTAGTATTTTTAAAATCACTTTGGTGAGAAATTAGCTAACAGTATGTAGTTGATGCACGATTTTTTTGATAAATTTTTAATGAATATTTGATTTTTTACTATTTTTCAAAGTGGACACTTCTTGAAAAACAAAATTTTGGCCATGATAACCCTACAAAATTTGGAAAATAATTGATTTTTTTTTAATATTTGTAGAATGGAGCCTAGTTTCTAAAAAATGCAATTTATTTGAAATTTTGATGAACAGTTAATTTATAATGAAAAAAACACCAAACAGTGCTTTTTGCTAAAAAAGAGACACAAACAAAATAAATTATAGATCAAAGGCTTAACATTGTCAAAAAGTGAACAAAATTACATCGTTAAATAGTTAAGAGAGAGCCTAAGATTACCCAGTGTTCGATTTATTCAACATTGAAATACATGCAATCTTGACAGTGAGCATGAACCCGATTATGTGAAATAATGTAGAATTTGCAAAAACACATCTTTGGTCATTGGGAAGGCCCTCCAAGCCTTTGGGTTGGTATTCCAAGGAAAATACCAAGCCCAAGGCTTGGGGATTCTCGAAGCAAGATATAACATGAGCATGTTATAATGTGCTCATGTTATATCTTAGTTTTGACATGGTTTTTTGCATTTGTGCGGGACATGTCTAGCATGACATAACACGAACGTGTTATAACTTGTTTGTGTTATGTATTACTAATTGCTAAATGCTACTCTATTGAATGTATGTTTATATATTTGTATGTTTGTATGTACATGTATGCTTTTATGTCATGTATGTATGTATGCTTGTATGTATGTATGTATGTATGCATGTATGTATGCCTATGTGTATGCCTGTATGTATGTATCAATGCATGTATGTATGTATGCCTATATGTATGTTAGATTGTATGCATATGTAAGTAATGTATGTATGTATTTATGTATGTGTCTTTAGAGGGAGGGAGAATTTTTAAGAGGAGAGAGGGGTTGTCTAGGTAGAGTGGGAGGAGAGGGAGGGAGAGACTTGAGGAGAGAGGGTAGTGAGGAGAGTCTTGAGAGAGAGGGGTGGAAGGGAGACTAAGAGGTGGGAGAGGGTTGGGTGGGAGGACTTATCTAGGTAAGGTGGGAGGGATGGGGGAAGAGAGAGGGGGTGGGAGGGGTGAGAGAGAGAGGGAGAGAGAGGGGGAGAGAGAGGGGAGAGGGAGGAAAGAGAGGATTATGTATGTATGGTGCTAGAGGAGAGGGTGAGGTGTGTGAGGGGTGAGGAGGAATGCTTGGGGAGATAGGTAGTGAGAGGACTATGAAGAGAGGAGTGGGAGAGAGGGAGGGAGGAGGGTGTGAGTGAGAGACTACGAGAGAGAGGGAGAAGGGTGTGGAAGGAGTAGCGGAGAGAGGAGAGAGGGGTGGGTGGGAGGGACCTATCTGGGTAGAATTATGTGAGGGATAGATAGAGAGAGGGGGGGAGAGAGAGAGTTACCTAGGTAGGGTGCTAAACAGCGAGACCTAAGAGAGAGGGGGTGGGAGGGAGAGATCTGAGAGATAGTGAGAGAGAGGGATTGGAAGAGAGAGGGAGTGATGGAGAGGTAGTGGGAGGGAGATAGAGAGATAGATAGAGGGAACTGATAGGGAGCGGTAGGGATTGATTGGGCAAGAGGTTCGTAGAAAGAGGGAGAGGGTAGATAGATACAATTAGAGAGGGTAGGAGAGAGGGATGGAGAGAGAGGTGAGATGTATAGATAGAGAGAAAGGGATACAGGTTGAGGGTATAGGGTTGAGGGTAGAGGGTAGAACGTTTAAGGGTTTAGGGTTAAAGGGTCTAGGGTTGAGGGTCGAGGGTTTAGGGTATAGGTTTTAGGGTATATGGTTGAAGGATTAGGTTGAGGGTCCAATGTAAATGGTAGAGGGTATAGGGGTTGAGGGTTTAGGGTTTAAGGGTTGAGGGTTGAGGGATTAAGGGTTGATAGTTGAGAATTGAGGGTTGAGGGTTTAATGTATAAGGTAAAGGATAGAGGGTAGAGGGTTTAAGGGTTGAGGGTTTAAGGTTGAGGGTAGAGGTTTGAGGGTATAGGGTTGAGGGTCCATTGTAAAGGGTAGAAGGTATATGGGTTGAGGGATTAGGGTTTAAGGGTTGAGGGTAGAGGGTAGAGGGTAGAGGGTTGAGGGTTTAAGGGTTGAGGTATTAAGGGTTGAGGGTTGAGGGATTAGGGTAGAGATTTTACTTTGGTTTAAGGGTTTAAGGGTTGAGGAATTAGGGTTGAGGGTAAAGGGTAGTGGGTTTAAGGGCTAAGGGTTGAGGGTTTAGGGTTTAGGGTTGAGTGTTTAAGGGTTGAGGGTTTAGGGTTGAGGGATCAAGGTAGAGAGGTAGGGATGGATGGAGGGAGAGATGGAGGTAGAAGTGAGATAAAGAGGAGAGAAGAGGAGGGAGGGACAAAGATATATGAGGGTTGAGGATCTAGTGCATAGAGTAGTAGGTTGAGAATTGAGGGTATAGGGTAATGGGTTGAGGGTATAGGGTTGAGGGATTATGATTGAGGGTACATATGGTTGAAGGATTAGGGTTGAAGGTCCAAAGTATAGGGTAGAGGGTATAGGGGTTGAGGGTTTAGGGTTTGAGGGTTTGAGGGTTGAGGATTGAGGGATTAAGGGTTGAGGGTTGAGAATTGAGGTTTCAGGGTTTAATGTAGAGGTAGAGTAGAGGTTTAGGGTTTAGGTTTAAGGGTTTTGAGGTTGAGGTTTAGGTTTGGGAGGGTTGAGGTATAGGTTGAGGGTCAGTAACATAGGGTAGAGGGTATAGGGGTTGAGGGATTAGGGTTTAAGGGTTGAGGGATTAGGGGTGAGGGTAGAGGGTATTGGGTTGAGGGTAGAGGGTAGAGGGTTTAAGGGTTTATGGTTTAAGGGTTGAGGGTTGAGGGTTTAGGGTTGAGTGTGTAAATCATCAAGAGACCCCATTTCTTGGACACATTTTTTCAAACAAGCCATTACATTGTCAATTTCACTGAATTGGCAAGCTAGTGGGCCCACTGGCTTGCAAATTCAGTGAAACTGGAAACCTAACTTGACCTATTTGAAAAAATGGGTCAAAAAATGGAGTCTCCTGATGATGTAAATCACTGGGAGACCCCATTTCTTGGACCCATTTTTTCAAACAGGCCACCATATTCCCAATTTCACTAAATTGGTAAGCTAGTGGCTGATTGACTCACCAATTCAGTGAAATTGTCAACCTGACTTGTCCTATTTGAAAAAATGGTTCCAAGAAATGGGGTCTATCACTGGGAAACCCCATTTCTTTGACCCATTTTTTTCAAACAGGACACTACATTGCCAATTTCACCAAATTAGCAAGCTAATGGGCCCACTAGCTTCCCATTTTGGTGAAATTAGCAACCTAACTTGGCTTGTTTGAAAAAATGGGTCCAAGAAATGTGGTCTCCTGATGATGTAAATCACCGGGAGACCCTATTTCTTAGTTCCTTTTTTTCTAAACATCCAACTACATTTCCAATTTCACTGAATTGCAAACTAACTTGGCCTGCTTGAAAACATGGGTCCAAGAAATGGGGTCGACCCACTAGCTTGCCAATTCGGTGAAATTGGCAATCTAACTTGGCATGTTTGTAAATATGGGTCTGATAAATAGAGAGGGAGTGAGTGGGAGAGAGAGAGAGAGAGAGAGAGAGAGAGAGAGAGAGAGAGAGAGAGAGAGAGAGAGAGAGAGAATTAAGGGTACAAGGTACGGGGTTTAAGGGTTAAGGGTAGAGGGTTAAGGAGAGATAGAAGGAGTAAGTGAGTGAGAGAGAGAGACTTGAGAGAGGAATTTTTTCACGTTGCCCCTACCTTTTCAACCGTACCGCATTGGCAAACTAGTGAGCTCACTAGCTTGTCAAAGGTACCACATTTTGCATACATGTCTACGAAAAACATTATTTTCAAACAATTCACATTCCTTGTCCATGCTTCCATTTTGAGCCAATCTTGCAATCATGGTTTTCCACATTACCACATTTATTTAAGGAATTCCATCGAAAAAATTCATGTGACCTTTGTCTATGCTAGAAATATTCTTCTACAAGATGATTGTAAGTATTTTGTATGAAGCCTTGAATGACATATTTCATTTATTTGTATGGATTCATTTTTTAGGAACTAATATTTGTCTCATTACCATGCTACAGGTAAAATTATCTACCATGCTGAGGAAACAAAGAAGGAATAAACCAATAGACAAAGAGTATGAAACTAATAATAAAAAAAAAAAGAATGGATGAGGGAATATCGTCAGAAGAACAAATTGGATATGACTGACGAAAACAAGCCAAGTGAAGAGGAACCTCAACCATCAAAAAGAGAAATGACATTAGTGGCACAAAGGGCACAAATGCGAAAGCATCGTGCTAAGACAAAATTGGATACCATAGTTGGAGACACACCCTCTACCACAAGTGAATACAAAGGGACACCATTAAGTACAAGTGAATATGGAGGGACACCATCTACCACAAGTGAATATGGAGGGACACCATCTACCGCAAGTGGATATTGAGGGACACCATCTACCACAAGTGAATATTGAGGGACACCATCTACCACAAGTGAATATGGAAGGACACCATCTACCGCAAGTGAATATGAAGGGACACCATCCACCACATCTCAATTGAGAGTACATCATCACTCAGATTTGACGAATAAGGTACGCAATCATCCCCATGTCAACCTCAAGGTATGTCATCTATTCCACCCTCTATCGAAGGTACTCGATCTAGCTGACCTCACTTAAATATTGATTAAATTCCTAATGTTGAGATGTATGTACCTAGGAGAACACCACCTAGAATTTTGTGGAGAAAGCCAAAGTATTTGATTAATATTGATGAGGAGATTTTGCAACACAAGGAAGGTAAGATTCCAACATGCACTTCCAGAAGATATGTTGATAAGATTTGGAAATTTTTCTTTGAAAGGCTAAATGAGACCACAAGATGTAAAATATTTTTTGAAATGATGTGAGGTCTAAAGTATAGAAACATCATGAAGATTCTTGGGTTGAGAACATTGAATGCTTCAAAACACTATTGTGAAGAATCCAATGGATGCTTATGAGAGTGTGGGTAATACCTCACGCTCAAAGGATAGTATAGTCACCTGATGTGTCATTACATCGACTTTGGTAAGTAGTGAAACAAGGAGATCTCATCTCATTAGAAGGACAAGTGAACAATTGAGAATTAATAGAAAAACTTTATCAAGAGCCATTCAAAGGCAGAAAAGAATTGAGGGCATCGATTCAAATGAATTATGGGAATTCTTGGGGAGACTCCCATGAAAAGATAAACCAGTTGTTGAAGCATTGAGAACACTAATTGAAGACTATTGGAAGAGTAACATGAGGCCATTTTGAATCAAATGGATGTGGTAAGAAGGAGAATCGATAGTCAGAATCGTGAGCCACATCCAAAGCATTTTGTGGATATGAATCAAACCCAATTTTTTGGTAAATTTCAATAGGATCATCCTCAAATTCAAATTTGTCAAAGATATTTTGAAATGCTTAAACATTTTTATGTCAAGATAAATCACACATGCACTACTTGTTGTTGTAGACTACATATTGAATTCTCTAACCCTTATGATGTTTATCATTCTATATGTCTAGATTTGCATACTAATGATGTTTTGTAGGATTGTCGCATAGATGCCCCACCGACATCTTCAAGAGAGTTCTTATCAAAAAAATTATGTGAAATAGAGGATGGCCAAATATTCTACAGGAAACTATGCTTGGTTCGTGTTAGTGTTGCAATGTCTTGCAATGTATGCCAGTATGTCAGCATATGGAAATCACACATGAGGTGGTAAAGCAACTAGTAGAGTTTAAGAAGTATAAAACAGTGGCATACATTACAAAAGATGGTAATCAAGCAAAAATGTGTGATTTGGTTATTCAGAAGATTTCAATGTATCAATTTATGTCTATGTTTAGTGACAATATAGTGTATGAGTATGCAAGGCATATCCATAGAGCTCAATGGTTGTACATGCAATTCAAGTTATGCAAGGACACCTTTCCAGTTGGAAACATAGCTTCAGTGGTCGAATTTTCAGAGAACTACACTTTACATCCACAACATGAGGTGCAATCACAATATTACAACTCCACACAGGCTTCGATATTTGTGCACATAGCATTCATTCATGTAGTTGATATTACAGAGGAATGAAGGAAGGTATTGAGGGAGTATCACTTTTATAGTAGTGATGATTGTACACATTCTCCAAAGTTCGTGCAAGGTTTCTTTGAGTTGTTCTACAGTGATTTGGTTCAGAGGGGCATAGCATACGGTTGACATATAATATGGTTGGATAATTGTGCAACATAGTTCAAGAACTTGCACATGTTCTATTGGTTAAGTAGGATGCGTGTCATTACAAGTGTTCAACATATGTGGAACTTTTGTGAGGCCGGGCATGGAAAGGGGGAGCATGATGGTGTAGGAGCATGTGCGAAAAGAGCATTATCATGAGAAGAGTAAAAGTATAAAGAAAATGCAAAGTTGATAGATGCAAAATCAATTGTTGAGTGGTGTAATGCTTTGATGGGTCCAGGTAATGAAGGTACATCTTTAGTTCATAGAATTTTTTGGTTGATTGATGATACTAACATTGCACCATATGAGGATTTTTGTACATTGATGGGATTGAGTGAGCTACACTCTTTCCTTAGCTCAAATATAGTTTCATGGAGTATCCATACGTGGAAGATGGCATGATTTTGTTCTTCATGTACAATGCAAGCCTAGGATGATTGTGAGTCAAAGGAGTGGGTTGAGAAATGGTTGCTAAGTTATCTTAGCCCACTTCACATGTATCGCCCTCCAACGACATTGGAACTAACACAGATGGAATCATCGATTGACTTTGACCACATATCAGATCTAGTTCAACTAGGTAATATATCTACTTGCATAGTTTTTGAAATTCATATTGCTATCTTACTTTGTAGTGTATTTGTAATGTTGACTAATTTCATCTAATTTGTTGCACATATCAATGTAGGGCATGTTTATGCAGTTATTGCATATGAAGACAACAAAGAGGGAATAGATTATTACTTGTGTCATTGTGTTGACGCCAAAAATAAATTGAAGGCCCCAATTATAGATGGAGAAAACATTGAATACCCTACAGGCTCAGTTGTTACTAGAATGTGGCTTAGAAGGTACCCACATAAGAGTGTTATATTTTGGCTATTTCAGGACTTTGACATGCATTGGAAGATTCTTCATTACTCGAACCTTATTGTGGCATCCAATGTTCATTTGACCAAATATGGGGGTAGACCTTTGAACAAGACCTTGTGGAAGGTGTGTGAGTTTGACCATGAGACAATACTAGAAACAATAAAGAGTAGAGCAGAACCGGATGGTTCGTTGGGTTAATTTGTAAGTATGCACATTGGTTGTTATTAATTTGTAAGTATGCACATTAATTTGTATGATGTCAATGCTATCATATAATGTTTATATCATGTATGTGTGTGATTCATGAAGTTATCAGACATGCAAATGTAGAACACTTTATGTTTAGAACTATGCCAAAGGATACAAAGTTCAATGGTATTTTATTTTTTCTCAAAAATATGCAAAAAAAATGATGTAGGATTAGTAAACTAAGTGGAAGATTAAATTGTGCTGTTTTTATAATAGGTTACAAGTTTCCAAGGGTAAGTGAAAAAATATGGGGGGCCAAAAAGGGGGCTTAAGTGGCCACTTTTTTTTCTTCTGAAATCAAGAAATACTAACCTTGGATGTGAAATTGAGGATAGTTACACTCAAAATTTTGAGATGCAACAAAAACAAGGATCGTAGTGCTCCGAGTCTACTTTCTAAACTACTAATTTATTTTGAAAATGGTTGAGATTAAGGGGTTCAAAAGAGGGATGCATAAAAATTGGTGTTGTTGTTGTTAGAAAAACATAACATAGAAACTTTTGTGCGAACGTAAAATAGTGAACCTTTTTTTTAGTATTTTTAAAACCACTTCAGTGAAAAATTATCTAACAGTATGTAGTTGATGCATGTTTTATCTGATAATTTTTTAATGAATATTTTATTTTTTACTAATTTTCAAACTGGACACTTCCTAAAAAATAGAATTTTGGCCATGCTACCCCTACAAATTTTGGAAACTAATTGAAATTTTCTTTTTATTTTTGTTTTAAATTTGTAGAATGGAGTCTAGTTTTTAAAAATATAATTTATTTGAAATTTCAATGAATGATTAATTTATAATGAAAAAAACACCAAACACTATTTTTTTCCAAAAAAGAGACAAATAAAAGAAATTATAGATGAAAGGCTTAACATTGTCAAAAAGTAAAAAAAATTACAGTGTTGGATGGCTAAGAGAGAGCCTAACATTACTCAAGTGTTTGATTTGTTCGACATTAAAACACGTGCAATCCCGATGGTGAGCATGAACCCGATTATGTGAAATATTGTAGAATTTACAAAAACACATCTCTGGTTGTTGGGAAGGCCTTCCAATCCTTTGGGTTGGTATTTCAAGGAAAATACCAAGCCTAAGGCTTGGGGATTCCCAAAGCAAGATATAACACACTCACATTATATCTTAGTTTGGACATGATTTTTTGTTTGTGTGCGAGACATGTCTAGCAAGACGTAACGCGAATGCAATATAATGTGCTCGTGTTATGTCATGCTTTATATGTTAAATGCTACTCTATTGAATGTATACTTATATATTTGTATGTACATGTATGCTTGTATCTCATGTATGTATGCATGTATGTATGTACGCCTATATGTATGTAAGATTGTATCTACATATGTACATGTATGCTTGTATGTATGTAGGATTGTATGTACATATGTATTATGCTTGTATGTAAGTATGTATTTATGTATGTCTTTAGAGGGAGGGAGAATTTTAAGAGAGAGAGAGAGTTGTCTAGGTAGGATGGGAGGGAGAGAGGGAGGGAGAGACCCAAAGAGAGAGAGAGAGAGAGAGAGAGAGAGTCTTGAGAGAGGGAGAGGGGGAGAGGGGGTGGAAGGGAGAGTCTAAGAGAGAGGGAGTGGGAGAGAAGGGTTTGGAGTGAGAGGCACTTAGTTAGGTAGGGTGGGAGGGATAGAGGGAGAGAGAGAGAGGGGGGGTGGGAGAGAGTGAAATGAGAGAGGAGAGAGAGAGGGGGGAGAGAGAGAGGGGGAGAAAGAGAGAGTAATGTAGGTAGGGTGCCAGAGGGAGAGACTTGAGAGATAGGTAGTGAGAGAGATTGTGAGAGAGAGGGAATAGTAGAGAGAGGGAGTTTGAGAGTAAGAGACCTAAGAGAGGGAGAGATAGAGGGGGTGGAGTGAGAGGGACTTATCTAGGTAGGGTGGGAGGGATATATAGAGAGGGGGAGAGAGAGAGATTTACCTAGGTAGGGTGCCAGAGGGAGATACCTAGGAGAGAGAGGGGGTGGGAGGGAGAGACCTGAGAGAGAGGGAGAGATGGAGAGGTAGTGAGAGGGAGATAGAGAGAGATATATAGAGGGAGTGAGAGAGAGTGGCAAGGATTGATTGAGTGAGAGGTACATAGAAATAGGGAGAGGGTAGATAAAAACAATTAGAGAGGGAGAGAGAGAGGGGAGATGTATAGATAGAGAGAAATGGATAGGGGTTGATGGCATAGGGTTGAGGGATTAGGGTAGAGGACCTATAGGGTTGATGATTTAGGGTATTAGGTTGAGGGTAGATGGTATTGGGTTAAGGGTAGAGGGTAGAAGGTTTAAGGGTTTAGGGTTGATGGTTTAGGGTTGAGGGTAGAGGGTTTAGGGTATAGGTTTGAGGGTATATGGTTGAAGGATTAGGTTGATGGTCCAGTGTAAAGGGTAGAGGGTTTAGGGTTTAAGGGTTCAAGGTTGATGGATTAAGGGTTGAGGGTTAAGAATTGAGCAGAAAATTCATAATATTTATAATGAAGTCTATTATTCATCTGGGTTTGGACAATTTGTCAAGATAATCTGCATATTCATAGTCATAGTTCTAAGATTGATTTGGGCAGTAGAGAAACTATTGTTTCATTAGATATTTTTAGTCATTCATGAAGATTTCAATCTAAAAGAAGTTGTGATCTCAAGTATCTATGGACCCGCAGTAAGATCGTAAATCTCGTGGTGAAGCCGACGGATAGGCGAGTGAAGAGTGAGCTTTAAGTCAGAACAAAAGGATTTGTAAACTCAAGTAAGTTTTGATCTCCTCATTATGGCTAGTTAAATATCTATGAATGCAAGTATCTCTCTCTTTTCTCTTACATAATTACTTTGAAGATAAAGAGGAATATGTAGATGAAAAAGGGAATTTTAAGTTTCTAGATGTCAAAATTTTAGATCTGTATCCTAAAAAAGGCATAATAGCTAAATCAATGCATACTGTTTGACAATCTAAATTGAATCTTAAGGTGTTTGGTGCTGGGCTTTGTCTAGTATATCTTCCATTTTTACTTCTTGATGATATTAAGCGATGGAGAGAAAAAGGATATTTTCATGTTCACTTTTCTTATGTGGATATCATAGTTCATCCCCATTTTAACTATGATATAGGTGCAAAATATTTTGGTAGTCTCATAGACACTAGGTGTCGTATATGGGACCAAGCTATTGTTGCCCAATTTAGAGGAATTTTTACAAAAGCCTCTAATGAACAAAAAGGCAGTGATGGTCATATCTTTGTCCGCCCAAAATTTACCATTAGTTTAGAAGATAAATATGTATAATTTTCTTTCTGTCTACTTTTCCAAGTAAAAGGTGTTGAGCTTCAGCCTGATTCTATCTATGCTACAATCGATGGCCATTGTATATATAGACTATTGAATATCTTCCTTCCACCATCAAATTTTCCAGCCGGGGTAAGTTACCCAGAAGGAAACTCCAATATCCTTGATTTTGGCTGACATATTAACCATGAAGGATTTGATATTGGTTTCCCCATCATTGAAAAATTAATTAACCAATCAAAACCTAGATTTCAAGAACTTCCTACGCCATTTCATAGGTTGTGGTCTAGTAAGCCCCATGAGAAAAGTCATAGAGTTTCTAGCATTAATCTCATATCTCTGCCTGATGAAACCCTTTTTGAGCAACTTAAAGCCTCCACCAGTAGTAGACCTAGCTTGACTAAAAGATCTCATTCTTTGTCAAGAAATTCCCCAACTACTTCTAATAAGCCATACATAGACTATAATCCTAAAGAAGAGTTAGGATCATCTGGTCATTTCCCTCTGTACAGACAACCTTCCATCAATCCTTATCCTTCTAGAGCTTCCTTGGCTACCCTCTATAACTTGAGCAGTAATCCTAAGTTGATGGATAGATTGGCTAGAAAAGTTAGCAAAAAACTAGCCTTGACTCCTAAGGAAGAAGAACAACAAGATACAAAAGGAAAAGACATCAAAATCACCAAGATGGGTGAAAAAGGTTGCATGATGAAAGAAAAGCTTCCTAGAGTAGGAGCTGAAAAGAAAAGTATTTATAAAATGGAAATGAAGGGAAAGGAGCAAGAAGTCATAGGCTATGAACTTGGTAGATGGCCAACCCTTAAGAAATTTACAGTTGTTAATCCAGACAAACAACTTTGGGGAAGATATGAAGCCCGACTGCATGTGGATCTAGGGGAGAAACAAAAAAACTCTAAAGCACAGAGAAATTGGTTAGCCCAGTGGATGATCTCATCCCAAGACAACATTGATGACATGGTTGTAGATATTAGAAGTGTTGGAAATAATTTCTTAAAGACTCAAATTGAGCTTAACAATGTCTCTTCAACTCAAGGTAAAATTAGTTCTTCTATCACAAAGATTGAGAAACACTCTTCCTCTATTATAAACAACCTTTCTAGCATCAGCTACCAAGTAAGTTAGGCACAACAGGATGTTAGAACTATAGTAACCAATCAAACTCATCAAGATAGTTATATAACATCCATCTATGACAACCAAAAGCATTTTGAAAATTCCAAAAACAAAAATGTGGAAGATCAAAAAATACTTATAGATGCTGTTGCCAGAAAGATAGGAAAAATTCGGCTAGTAGCTAAGAAAATTAGAAAAACACAAACTAGCCGAGACAGTTCTGAGAAAGAAGAAAAATAAAAGAAAGGTAAAGCACAAGAACAATGAGTCCCAAAACAAAAAAGAATAATAGTGCAAAGAAGAACAAGGAAGGATCAAAAGGAGGAGATTATTGAAACATCTACTAAAAGAACTCAACCATCTGCACAAATATCCATGCCTAAAGTCAAAGAGCATAGTTTAGCCAACAAAGAAGAAAAGGGAAAAATACGTGACTAGTTGCAAGAACTATAGATAGAAGAAGAGCAAGCATAACCTATATATATTGATGAACCTGGTTTTGCTAACAAAGAGTTTGATGTCGAGGAGTCATCTAATGTAAATACTTTTGAATTTTCTGCTAGTGAATTTGAATCTTGTGTAAATATTGATGTAGATAATTTTGATGAATTAGAGTTAGATTTTTCTGATTGTAAGAATTTGCAATAAGTTGAGCCTTGGGAATCCATGAAGAAAATTGTTGATTTTGATATTGAGATGAAAGATGCAATAACAGAAAATGCTAAGCTTGAGCAACTTAGGCCATTTGCTATAAGTGGATATATTCTCAATATTGATAAAATTGTGGATCCTTTTGACACTATCTACACTTGGGAAAATGCACTTGAAAATATGTTTGACAAGAGTGGGAAATGGAATGAACTTGTAAAAGTTTTGTATGCAATCAGATTATTATCTGGAAAACTTAGAAACTAGCAGAATAACTTACCAGATCATGGAAAAAGAACACCTATAGATAAAAACACTAATTATGTCAAGCAAAAGGATATGAGAAAGTATGATATTTTCTCTTCTGGTTTTGAAGAATTTAGGTCTTTACTAATTGATCTTTTCTGTGGTGAAACTTCAAATCAAATAACTAAACCCAATAAGATATTACAAACTTTGAAGTTAAAGAATTTGACCAAGTTTCACTCATACAATTTAGTCTTTGAAGCCTTCATGATAGCAGCCAACAAACTACATGACCTAACCACAAAAAAATATTATTTGAACTCTTTACCTTGTGGTTTAGGCACATGGGCAAAATATTATATTATCAGAAAAGAACATAAGACAATAGAAGAATGTACTTTTGTAGAATTAAAAGGAGTTATTGGCTACAAGATTGAAAAACAATGTTTATTAGGAGCCTTGCAAGACAATAAAGAAGAATATAACTATATATGTAATTTGTAAGAATTTTGTGATTTACCACTTGTCAATCAACTTGCAGATTTCCACCAGCTTAAACAATTCAGAAAGAAGAGTTGTGGTAAAATATGCAAATGCACAAAATGCTCCCAAAATAGGTATGAAGGAGAACATACATTCAAAAGAAGCATATTTGGGAAGCATGGTAAAAGAAAATACAAGGTGGTTCCATACAAAAGAAGAAGATTTTCTAAACAACCACCACCATACTTATTAAAGAAAAGAAATAGAAAGGTTCCCTGTGAAGTTAAGTGTTTTATTTGTAAGGGACCTCACTATGCAACAAACTGTCTAAAAAAAACTAAATCCTGGCACTAATATCTATGCAATGTTTGAATATGAAAACTAGGATTGGGAAATAGTGAATAGTAAAGATGTTTCCCCAGATGATAAAAGTTTGCATGAATTACTTGTAATTGTTCCCGATACTAGCTATATGATGAAGTTTAAGGATCTTAAGGATAGTCAAAGACATTATGATATCAAAAGATCATCATCTGAATCAAAATCTCCTTCTGATGAAGAAGAAGATTATTTGGTCTCTTTGCTTAAACACACTCTTGATGATATCAAGATAAAATCCAAATTGAGAAATCAAAAGATCCATATAATACTAAAAGAACAAAAGAAGAAAGGAAAAATTTTGTAAAACAAAATTTGACAACTCTGAAGAAACTGGAGTCAGAAAAAGAAGAACTCCATAAACAATTGAAATTGCGAAAGAAACCTAAGAAAGGAACAACCAAAGACATTGACCATGGTTATAAGATTTCACCATGACAACAAGATAAACCATCTTCTTCAAAGCATAGAGAAATATCTACAAACACTGATATTATTGTTGTCTTTAAGAAACTTGATCTTATCATGGATGACATAGTTGATCTTAAATGTTCCCTTAAAACCCAAGAAAAAGAGTTGAGGAATCTTTATGCCATGGTGGAAGAAATCAAGGATATTTTGTTTAAAGCTAATCAATAGTCAGAATAACAAAACTCTAAAAAATCAGAACTTGAAGAGATGGTGGAAGAAAGCAGTAGTAGTAGCACCAGTATAATTCCAAAAACTAGAGAAAAATCTGCATCTCTATTACTGGCTAATAATGGCAATTATATTAGTATTAACTTTTGCTTTCTAGGTTTCAAGAAGATCCCCATAAATGCTTTTGTAGATACTGGATCTTCAAGGTCTTTGGCCAAGACAAATGCTATACCTCCTGAATTTTGGAAGCCAAGACCCGACTTGCCAGTTATGCCACTAATGGAGAAAGAATTAATATGGGCAGATATGCACAAGATGTACATGTGGAAATAATGGGTAAAATGTTCATGACATATTTTATTGAATACAATGATCTTGAAGATAATGTCCTGTTAGGTTTTCTATTTCTCACTAAATATGAACCACTTCACTTATGGAAGCATAAAATCTCTTTGAGACATGAAGATGATCAGGTAGAAATACCTACCCTTAAAATAGTCAATCACAAGTTTGAAAATAGTGGGAAAAAAGAGAAAAAAAATCAGTTAAAGAACTAATAGAATCATCTACATAAATGTTTACAAAAATCAAGAATAGATTTGAGAAAGATTGTTGCAGCATGAACCCATTACAATTCTGGTCACAAGAACATGAAGAATGTGAAATCCAAATTAGACCAAAATGTCAATCTTTCATTCCACATGAACTTTCCTATTTAATGAGCTCACCTGAATTTAAAGAAATGGACGAACACTTGAATGAACTTCTTGAAGGCCATTTCATCAGGCCAAGGAAAAGTCCATTCTCATGCCCAACATTTTTGGTAAAAAAAAGAGCTAAACAACAAAGAGGTAAAAAATGATTTTGCATCAATTATAAACCTCTTAATGACATCATTCTTCCATTTAATTATCCAATTCCATTTAGCTCATATTTGATCAGATGAGTAGCAAATAAGAAAGTTTTTTCTAAGTTTGATTGCAAATCCGAGTTTTTGAAAATAAAGGTTAAGGAGTCAGACAAGTATAAAACTGCATTTTCAGTCCTTCAGGGATTATATGAATGGGATGTCATGTCATTTGGTCTCTGTACAACACCAACTTATTTCCAGAGAATAATGGACCAAGCATTAAAACATTTAAAAGACTTTTGTGTAGTTTATATTGATGATATTCTTGTGTTCTCTGATTCAGAAATTGATCATTTGCAACACCTGGAGGAGCTTTATATAGCTATAAAAAAACATGGAATATGTTTAGTTGTTAAGGAGAGAGAGGGATTTTGAGAGTGAGAGACCTAAGAGAGGGAGAGGGTGTGAGAGGGAGTGACTTGAGAGAGGGAGAGGGTGTGGGAGGGAGTGACCTAAGAGAGGGATAGATAGAGGGGGTGGAGTGAGAGGGATTTATCTAGGTGGGGTGGGAGGGATATATAGAGAGATGGGGGAGAGAGAGAGAGATTTACCTAGGTAGGGTACTAGAGGGAGAGACCTAAGAGAGAGAGGGGGTGGGAGGGAGAGACCTAAGAGGGAGGGAGAGAGAGGGAGAGATGGAGAGTCAGTGAGAGGGATATAGAGAGAGATATATAGAGGGAGCAAGAGAGAGTGGCGAGGATTGATTGAGTGAGAGGTATGTAGAAAGAGGGAGAGGGTAGATAAAACAATTAGAGAGGGTAGGAGAGAGGGAGGGAGAGAGAGGTGAGATGCATAGATAGAGAGAAAGGGATAGGGGTTGATGGCATAGGGTTGAGGGATTAGGTTGGAGGACCTATAGGGTTGATGGTTTAGGGTATTAGGTTGAGGGATTAGGGTTGAGGGTAGAAGGTTTAAGGGTTTAGGGTTAAAGGGTTTAGGGTTGAGGGTTTAGGGTTGAGGGTAAAGGGTTTAGGGCATAGGTTTGAGGGTATATGGTTGAAGGATTAGGTTGATGGTCCAATGTAAAGGGTAGAGGTCTTGAGGGTTTAGGGTTTAAGGGTTCAGGGTTGAGGGATTAAGGGTTGAGGGTTGAGGGTTGAGAATTGAGGGTTGAGGATTTAATGTATAGGGATGAGGGTAAAGGGTAAAGGGTTTAAGGGTTTAGGGTTTAAGGGTTGAGGTTGAGGGTTTAAGGTTGAGGGTAGAGGGTTGAGGGTATAGGGTTGAGGGATTAGGGTTGAGGGATTAGGGTTTAAGGGTAGAGGGTAGAGGGTAAAGGGTAGAGGGTTTAAGGATTGCGGGATTAAGGGTTTATGGTTTAGTGATTAGGGTAGATAGTTTTCTTTGGTTTAAGGGTTTAAGGGTTGAGGAATTAGGATTGAGGGTAGAGGGTAGAAGGTTTAAGGGTTTAGGGTTGAAGGGCTAAGGGTTGAGGGTTAGGGTTTAAGGTTGAGTGTTTAAGGGTTTAAGGGTTGAGGGTTTAGGGTAGAGAGGGAGGGATGGATGGATGGAGATATGGAGGGAGAAGTGAGATAGAGAGAAGGAGAGAAGAGGAGGGAGGGATAGAGATAGATGAGGGTTGAGGACCTATAGGGTTGATGGTTTAGGGTATTGGGTTGAGGGATTAGGGTTGAGGGTACATATGGTTTAAGGATTAGGTTTGAGGGTCTAATGTATAGGGTAGAGGGTATTGAGGTTGAGGGTTTAGGATTTGAGGGTTGAGGATTAAGGGATTAAGGCTTGAGATTTGAGGGTTCAATGTATAGGGTAGAGGGTTGAAGGGTTGAGAGTTGAGGGTTGAGGGTTTAAGGTTGAGGGTAGAGGATTGAGGGTATAGGATTGGGGGATTAGGGATGAGGGTCCAATGTATAGGGTAGAGGGTTAGGGGTGTTGGATGTTGTGGTTGTGTTGATGATATGTGGTTATCATTGATGTCAACACTATTAGCATAAATGTATTTGAAGTTGTATATGTCAAGGATATTGAGAAAATTGTAATAAATGTGTTCCAGGTTGTCAGTGGTGAAGTGAAGTTTAGTATGGTGGTTATTTTTGCACATTGTTGATCAGAGGTTGTGGACTAAAGGGTTTGTTGCTGAGTGTATCTAGTTTATCCACGTCGAGTTTCAAAGATCTGCATGAATATTTGATTGAGTTATGAATATTTCCATTCAAACAATTTTTTTGTTTCTTCAGTTGCTGTTCCTGATTGAAGATGATGCTATTTCAATTAGTTCAGTTGTTGCAGAAGCTTCTCTTGTGACTCGTGATTCTTGTGGATGTTTCTAGATTTTTCTCTATCTTTGTTGCACATCCGCATTGATCCCTGTGATCATGGTTGGCGATTTTCTCTTGCGTGTTCATTTTTTTCTTGTTCTTGGCCAACATAGTGTTTGTAGCATGTTGTGGATCTTTGAGGGGAAATTGATTGAAGTTTCTTCATTTTGGAGATGTTGATTTGGGTCCTCACTAAGTTGAGTCTGAACTTGGTTGATTCACATTGATAATCTTTAATGTTTTGGGCCAAAAATTTATATTGATCATTTTATTATTTCTTTGTGGTCGACTTGTAGCAATGAAATTTCATGTTGCGGATATATAAGAGCGGTTTTTTATTCAAATTTAAGTGTGAAAAAGGTGTGCTTCTATGTGTGTGGGCAAATAATGTTCTAAATCATTCGAAGAGAAAAGTGTGAAGAATTGTGAAGTGTGAAGAAGAGTGAAGAAGTGTTTATGTGCTTAATTCGAACTGCAATTAGGCATTAGCAGATGCTATTTTCTTATTTAAAAATCTAGATGGCTTTAATCCAAATCTCTTTGTAAGACAGTGTGTCTTCCTTTGTAATTGAGCAATGAGCTTTAAGCAGTGTGCCTGAATGCATGTGCATTCCCCATATTTCATTTTCATTATACTTTTAATAGGTTATAATCTTGTGGACTAACCTCCACTGTGGTTTTTTCCCTAACAGGGTTTCCACATAAAAAATCTTGGTGTTATGTGTGTTTTTGATGTGTTGATGATTTATGTTTTCATGGTTAATAATCATATCAAATAATAAGGTTAATAAGTTGAATACGTTTTGAATTTTTGTGACAGTTGATTCACCCCGACTCTCAGTTGTCTACCCTTGTATTGCAAACAATTGGTATCAGAGCAGGTTCCTTGGAAGAAGTTTAACAACTTAAGGTGATCCAGGATGACAAGTTATAAGAAGGATAGTCTAAGATTTGATGGAACAAATTATTCTTTGTGGAAGACTCGAATGGAATGTCATCTGAGATGCATTGGTGAACCTTATTGGAGCATTACAAGTAATATGTATATTATTCCACAAAATGGTCCTACTACTTCTATTGAGATCAAAGATGCTGAGTATAATATCCGGGATAAGGAAGCTTTGTTGAGTGCTTTGATTGATTTTGAGATGACAAATTTTATGGATCTAAATAATGCTTATGAAATCTAGAAAAAGTTGGAAACCTTGTATGAAGGTGATGCTAATGTGAATATTTCTAAGTTATAGAGTTTGAAAGGGAAATATGAAAGGTTGAGAATGGGTGATGATGAGAACATTAATACTTTCATGCAAAGAGTGAATGAAATTGTGTGTGGTATAAAATGTGCTGGTGGAAAGATAGATGAGTCTGAGATTGTTGCTAAAGTGCTTAGATCCCTGTTTGATTCTTACAAAGTCAAAGCTAGTGCTATTGAAGAGCTTCAGACTATAACAAAGATAACCAGAGATACATTGGTTGATAAGCTTACTGCTTTTGAGTTGAGATAATTTGGTGATGCCCTTCCTAAGGTTGAATTTTCATTTAAGGCTACTACTTTGAGAAGAGATAGACAGAGATATGATCCAGGTGAGAGTTCATCTAGAAAGAAATCCAATTATGAGGATGAAATCAGACAGATTGAAGAGGAAGAAAGAGAGCTAGAAGAGCTAGAAGCACTTATTTTCAAAAGAGTACCGAGAGGAAAAGGTAAGTATGAAGGAAAATTACCTCTTAAATGATTTTCTTGCAATAAGATAGGTCATTTTGCATCAAGGTGTCCAGAAAGAGCTACTAAACAAAAACATAACAAGCCTAGATTTCAGAAGAAGTGTTACTATGTTGTTGATGAAAGCGTTATAGATGATGAATCTAATAAAGGAAATAGAAGTGATGATGAATGGGTATTTATTGCTATAAAGGAAAATAATCTTGTATCTACTGAATTTTCTAGTTGTACAAATGTGGAGAAAGCCATGGCTGCTCAAGTTGGAGAAAAAGATGAATGGGTAATTGACAGTGGATGTTTACATCATATGACATGAGACAAAAGTAAGTTTGTAAGCTTGGAAAAGTATGATGGTGGTGTTGTGAGATTTGGTGATAATACAACTGGTTTGATACATGGAAGAGGTTGCATTTCTCTTAATGGTAAGCATAATACTGATGATGTTCTGTATGTGGAAGGCTTGAAGCATAATATTTTGAGTGTTGGTCAAATGGTTGATAAGGGATACAATCTCTAGTTCAAGGATGGAAAATGCAAAATATTGAGTTCCATAAATGAAATTGCATTAGGTACAAAAAAAAAAGGTAATATCTTTCACTTGAGTGCTGCTACTAAAAGTTGTTTGATTGCTCAAGTTGATGAAAGTTGGTTATGGCATAGGAGGTTGTGCCATGTTAACTTTGATAATATTGTCAACATAAGTTCCATTAAGGCTATGAGAGACCTACCTAAGTTGGTGAAACCGACCAATGCAATATGCAATGAATGTCAATTGGGAAAGCAAACTAGGATTTCATTTCGAAGTAAAAAGCATTGTTCAAATGAATTGTTAGATCTTGTCCATACTGATCTGTATGGTCCCTCTAAGGTTAGAAGTTTACAAGGTTACAAGTATTTCATGTTACTCATTGATGATTATTCTAGAATGGTATGGGTTACTTTGTTAAGGGAGAAATCTGAAGCACTGGAAAAGTTCAAGATCTTTAAAGCTATGGTTGAGACAAAGATAGGTTTGAAGATTAAATTTCTAAGATCAAATAGAGGTGGTGAATTCACTTCCAGTGAATTTAATACTTTTGTGAAGAACATGGAATAAAGAGACAATTATCGGCACTATAGACCCCTCAGCCAAATGGAGTTGTGGGAAGGAAGAACAGAACAATTGAAGATGCTACTAGAACTATGATGTTGGAAGGAAATGTTCCTCATATCTATTGGAGAGAAGTCATGATTATTGTTGTGTACACACTCAGCTGGGTACAAATCAAAGGTGATTTGGTAAGACCCCTTTTGAGCTATGGATTGGTTAAAAGCCTACTGTTAAATACTTCAAGATATTTGGAAGCAGATATTATAGTAAGAGAGATGAAGACATAATAAAGTTTGATGCTAGGAGTGATTAAGGTATCTTTGTGGGTTATGCTACTAAAAGTAACGCCTACTGGTGTTACAATAAAAGATTGAAGTAAATGGTTGAAAGTGCAAATGTTAAGGTTGATGAAGACTTTGGTAAACTATCCAGAACCTGTGGATATGACTTTGATGATCAGGATGACAGTGCAAACAAAGGAAAGCAAGTTAAAACTATAAATCAATTGCAAATCAATATGGTAAATCAAGAAAATGAAGAAGGAGAAACTTGTGAAAGAGCAGAAGAAAGATCAGAAGAGCCTAAAGTTGAAGAAAATCCTAAGAAGACTCTAAGGTATGCAATATTGAATCATTCAAAAGATAAAATTATAGGTGATAAGAACAAAGGTGTTCAGACTGGGAGAAAGATTGCAAAAGAGTATTGCTTGATTTGAAAGACCAAGCCTACTAGTGTGAATGAAGCATGTAAAGATGAGCATTGGATGTAAGCAATGAAAGAAGAGATAAAATAGATTGAAAAGAATGATACATGGATTCTTGTTCCCAGACCTAAGGATAAGAATGTCATTGGAACCAAATGGGTATTTAGAAACAAACTAAATGAGCAAGGTGAAGTGGTTAGAAACAAAGCAAGATTGGTATGTAAAGGATATTCACAAATGGAAGGAATTGATTTTGAAGAGACCTTTTCCCCTATTGCTAGAATTGAAGCTATACGATTATTTCTTTCCTATGTTTTTCACAAGAACTACAAAGTTTATCAATTGGATGTAAAATCAGCTTTTCTAAATGGTGAATTGGAAGAAGTGTATGTTGAGCAACCTGATGGATTCCAGTTGACTAATAAAGAAGATATGGTGTGTCGGTTGAAGAAAGCATTGTATGGACTCAAGCAAGCCCCTAGAGCATGGTATGCAATATTGGACAAGTATTTGTTGAAGCTTGGATTTAACAAAGGTATTGTTGATAGTAATTTGTATTTCAAGAATGATGATAAAGATTTGATTGTTGAAGTCTTTGTTGATGATATTATTTTTGGAGGAGATGATGCTTTGTGAATGAAGTTTGCAAATGAGATGTAGAATGAATTTGAGATGTCTATGATTGGTGAGATGAGATTCTTTTTGGGATTGCAAATTACTTAGTTAGATAAAGGGATTTTTATATCTCAGTCAAAGTATGTGAAGGAATTGCTGAAGAAGTTTGGTATGGAAGATTCAAAGCCATTCGTACACCCATGGTGATCGGATGCAAGTTGAAAACAGAAGATGATTCTCCAAAAGAAAATTAGACAAGATACAAATAAATGATTGGTGGATTGTTGTACTTAACTCAAACTAGGCCTGATATCATGAATGTTGTATGTATTGTTGCAAAATTTCAAGCTAATCCAAAAGAATCTCATGTGACTGCTATGAAGATAATTTTTAGATACTTGAAGGGAACTATTGATCTTGTCCTATGGTATCCTAAACATGATGATATTACTTTGAGTGCCTTTACTGATGCTGACTAGGCAGGAGATGTGAATGATAGAAGAATTACTAGTGGTGGAGCATTTTTCTTATGTAAGAAGCTAATTTCATGGTTAAGCAAGAAGTAGAATGCCATTTCCTTGTCTACTATAGAGGCCGAATACATTGTTGCTGCTAATAATTATACTCAAGTCCTATGGATGAAATAAATGTTGAAGGATATCAGAATTATATATGATAAGGCTATTGCTATATTCTTTGATAACTCAATTTCTATTAACATTTCCAAGAATCTGGTGCTGCATTAAAAAACAAAGCATATATCTATCAAGTTTCACTTTTTGAGGGAGAAGGTAAGTGAAAAGGAAGTAAGATTGGAGTATGTGCCTACTAAGGAGTAGATTGTAGACATCTTTACCAAGCCATTTCCTGAGGATACTTTTGAGTATCTTAGAGAGAAGTTAGGGGTGATTACCCATCCTAATCAGAACTAGGATGCAATGCATTGTGTGCATCAGTCTATGCATTTCACAGTCATATCTTGTCTCAGATTGATGTTGGGGTGGTTGCTACTCAGGGGGAGTAGTCAGATGTTCACAAATTCAGATATGCGGTTCAAAGCTTAGAGAAATTTGTCATTGATGTCAAAGGGGGAGAAGAGTCATGTGAAAATATAGTGATTATCTGAGGAGAAGAGCCTTATGGAGAGAAAGATTAGGTGAAAGTGTTGAGGAGAAGATGAGCCAAAACCTAAACAGGAGTTAGTTGAGTTGATGGTGTTTTTCACATCATGTGTTGCCATCAATTCCAAATGGGGATAATGTTGGGTGTTGTGGTTGTGTTGATTATATATGGTTTTCATTTATGTTAGCACTATTAGCACAATTGTATTTGAAGTTGTATATGTCGAGGATAATGATAAAATTGTAATAAATGAGTTTCGGGTTGTCAGTAGTGAAGTGAAGTTCAGTATGGTGGTTATTTTTCCATGTTGTTGATTAGAGGTTGTGGAATAAAGGGTTTTTTTTGAGTTAATCTATTTTATCCATGTCGAGTTTTAGAGATCCGCATGAAGATTTGATCGAGTTATGAAGATTTCTATTTAGACAGCTTTTTTGTTTCTTCAGTTGGTGTTTCTGATTGAATAGATACTATTTTAGTTATTTTAGTTGTTTTGGATGCTTCTCTTGTGATTCTGATGCTTGTGGATGTTTCTAGATCATTCTCTATCTTTTTTGCACATCCACATTGATCATTGTGATAATGGTTGGCAATTTTCTCTTGTGTGTTCATGTTTTTCTTGTTATTGGCCGACATAGTGTTTGTAGCCTGTTGTGGATCTTTGAGGAGAAATTAATTGAAGTTTCTTCATGTTGGAGATGTTGATTTGGGTCCTCACTAAGTTGTGGCCAACCTTGGTTGATTCGTACTGATAATATTTAATGTTTTGGGCTGACAATTTATATTCGTTTGATTATTTCTTTGTGGCCAACTTGTAGCAAAGAAATTTCATGTTGTAGATATATAAGAGCTCTTGTTTATTCAAACTTAAGTTTAAAAAAGGTGTGCTTTTTTGTGTGTGTGGGAATAATGTTCTAAATCATTTGAAGGCAAAGCAGAGTGTGAATAATTGTGAAGAAGAGTGAAGAAGTGTTCATGTGCTTAATTGAAACTATAATCAGGCATTAGCAGATGCTATTTTCTCAGTTCAAAATATGGATGGCTTTAATCTGAATCTCTTTGTAAGACAACATGTCTTCCTTTGTAATTGACCAGTGAGCTTTAGGCAGTGTGCCTGAATGCATGTGCATTCCCCATATTTCATTTTCATTATACTTTTAATAGGGCATAATCTTGTGGACTGACCTCCACCATGGATTTTCCCCTAACAGGGTTTCCATGTAAGAAATTTGGTGTTATGTGTGTTTCTGATGTGTTGATGATTTATGTTTTCATGGTTAATAATCAGATCAGAGAATGGTTAATAAGTTGAATAATTTTTGAATTTCTATGACAATTGATTCACCCCCCTCTTAGTTGTATGCCCTTGTATTTCCAACAAGGTGTTGAGGGATTAGGTTTCAAGGGTTGAGGGTTGAGGGTTGAGGGATTAAGGGTTGAGGGTTGGGGGATTATGGTAGAGAGTTTACTTGGGTTTAAGGGTTTAAGGGTTGAGGGTAGAGGGTAGGGAGTAGAGGGTTTAAGGGTTGAGGGTTGAGGGTTTAGGGTTTAGGGTTGAGTGTTCAAGGGTTTAAGGGTTGAGGGTATACAATTAAGGGATTAGGCTAGAGAGGGAGGGATGGATTGAGGGAGAGATGGAGGGATAAGTGAGATAGAGAGAAGGAGAGAAGAGGAGGGAGGGAGAAAGATATATGAGGGTTGAGGATCTAATGTATAGGGTAGAGGGTTGAGAATTGAGGGTATAGGGTTGAGGACCTATAGGGCTGATGGTTTAGGCATTGTTGAGGGTATAGGCTGAGGGATGAGGGGTACAGGAAAGTTTTAGGGTTTAGGTTGAGGGTAGACGGTTTAAGGTATAGGTTTGAGGGGTATGTGGTTGAAGGATAGGGCTGAGGTAGTCTAGTGGATGGGCAGGTAGAAGGTAGGGCTGAGGTTGAGGTGAGGGCTGAGGGAGGGAAGAGGATTGAGATTGGGGTTTAGGGTCTATTGTATAGGGTAGGGTATAGGGTTTTGAGGGATTATGGTTTAAGGGTTGAGGGTATAGGATTGAGGGATTAGAGCTGAGGGTCTATTGTATAGGGTATAGGGGTAGGGTTTGAGGGATTATGGTTTAAGGTTGGGAGGGTGGAGGCTGAGGGTAGAGGATAGAGGGTGAAGGTTTAAGGTAGAGGGACAAGCAAGGAGGGTTGGATTAGGGTAGAGAGTTTACTTGGGCTTATTTTAAGGGTTGAGGGATTAGGTTGAGGGTAGAGGTAGAGGGTTTAAGGGTTTAGGCTTTAGGGTTTAGGGTTGAGTGTTCAAGGGTTTAAGGGTTGAGGGTATATGGTTGAGGGATTAGGGTAGAGAGGGAGGGATGGATGGAGAGAGAGATGGATGGATAAGTGAGATAGAGAAATGGAGAGATCAAGAGGGGGGAGGGCATAGATATATGAAGGTTGAGGATCCAATGTATAGTAGAGGGTTGATATTTGAGGGTATAGGGTTGAGGATCTATAGGGTTGATGGTCTAGGGTATTTGGTTGAGGGTATATGGTTGAGGGATAAGGGTAGAGGGTAGAAGGTTTAAGGGTTTAGGGTTTAAGGGTTTAGGGTTGAGGGTTTAGGGTTGAGGGTAGAGCGTTTATGGTTTAGGGTAGAGGTTTGAGGGTATGTGCTTGAAGGATTAGGGTATATGGATTTAGGGTTGAGGGATTAAGGGTTGAGGGTTGAGAATTGAGGGTTGAGGGTTGATGGTTTAATGTATAGGGTAAAGGGTTTAAGGGTTTAGGTTTAAGGGTTGAGGGTTGAGGGTTGAGGGTTTAGGGTAGAGAGGGTTGAGGGTATAGGGTTGAGGGATTACAGTTGAAGGTCTATGTTATAGAGTAGAGAGTATAGGGGATGAGGGATTAGGGTTTAAGGGGTTAGGGTTGAGGGTTTAGAGTAGAGGGTTGAGGGTATAAGGTTGAAGGATTAGGGTTGAGGTCCATTGTATAGGGTAGAGGGTATATAGGTTGAGGGATTAGGGTTTAATGGTTTAGGGTAGAGGGTAGAGGGTAGAGGGTAGAGGGTTGAGGGTTGAGGGTAGAGGGTAGGTGGTTTAAGGGTTTAGGGTTTAAGGGTTGACGGTTGAGGGTTTAGGGTATTGGGTTGAGTGGGATAGAGGGTAGAGAGAGAGGGAGTGAGTGGGATAGAGGGTAGAGGGGAGAGAGATAGATTAAGTGAGAGATAGAGAGAGGGAGGGAGTGGGAGAGAGAGTGTAGAGGGTTAAGGATTTAGGGTTTAGGGTTCAGGGTAGAGGGAGAGAGAGACCCCATTTATTTGAACCATTTTTTCAAACATGCCAAGTTAGGTTGCCAATTTCATTGAATTGGCAAGCTAGTGGGGTCACTAGCTTTCCAATTTGATGACCAAGTTAGGTTGCCAATTTCATCCAATTGGCAAGCTAGTGGGCCCACTAGCTTGCCAATTCGGTGAAATTGGTAATGTAGTGGTCTGTTTGAAAAAATGGGTCCAAGAAATGGGGTCTCCTGGTGATTTGGGAGAGGCCAAGTTAGGTTGCTAATTTCACCAAAATGGAAAGCTAGTGGGCCCACTAGCTTGCCAATTTGGTGAAATTGGCATTGTAGTGGTTTGTTTGAAAAAATGAGTCCAAGAAATGGGGTCTATTGGTGATGTAGCTAAAGAATGGATGATGACATATCGTGAGAAGAATAAATTGGATACGATTGATGATAATAAGTCAATTGAAGAGGATCCTTAACCATCAAAAAGAGAAAAGGCATTCACAGCACAAAGAGCACGAATGTGAAAGCATCATAGTAAGATAGATTCGAATACCATAGTTAGAGACACACCAACTACTGCAAGTGAATACAAAGGGACACCATTAACCATAAGTGAATATGGAGGGACACCATATACCGCAAGTGAATATGGAGGGACACCATCTACTACAAGTGAATATGGTTGGATACTATCTACCGCAAGTGGATATGAAGGGACAACGTCCATCACATCTCAATTTGAGAGTACAACATCACTCGGATTTAACAGAGAAGGTACATCATATCCATGTCAACCTCAAGGTATGTCGTCTATTGCACCGTCGATTGAGGGTACGTGATCTAGCCCACCTCGCTTAAATATTGATGAAATTCCCAATGTTGAGATGTATGTACCTAGGATAACATTGTAGTGTAGTAAAATGCATACCCTTGCATTTTCACACTTGTTTGGGCCCACCTTGCTTTATTTATTCCTATTTATGTCTTGATTGGTCCTATTTTGTGTCCATAAGCCCTATGAATTATATCTTTTTCTAGCTAATCCCGAAATTCTCCAATGAATAAGTGGTAATTTATTGATTTCATCTGAGTGTCCCTAATGTTTGGGTTGGGACTAAAATTCCACCTAGGGATTCTTTGTTCCCCAAAGATCTTGGGACCCTGATTTTGAGGCATCTTAATTAGGCCCCTTTTTGGTGTTTGTGCCCCAATTTTCATGACTTGGGACTAAGACACCACCTAGGGCATCTTAGTCCCCCTTGAGTTATTTTTCAAGATTTAATTTCAAATTTTAGCGGAATTTAGTCTCTTTTATTTAATGAATTCATATGTTAGCTTGGTGTGATGTAATTTCAGGATATTAAGCATAGCTAAGTTTAAATACAAGGTTCCTTCATTCATTTTTCATAACAAGCATTCAAGTATTCATTCCTAAGGAAAGTTTATGTATTCAAGAGCATTCTATCAATAATTTGGAGCCATCATCAAGATTCAAGCATCATATCAAGGATATTCTTGCATCATGTGTGTTTTTGTGCTAACATTGGTGATGTAGGGTTTTGATTCAAGAAAGCAAATCAAGTCAACATCCATTGTAGCCATTTCACACAAGTTTGAAGATTTTACAACAAGGGTTTGGTGAGTTGTAGCAAGGCAAACCCCCATTTACTAACAATCAACAAGTTTTTCCCTCTATTGCATATTTGTGATTCTAGATCTAGGTTGAATACTTTAAGATCCTTTGAAGTGAAAAGTTTCAAAGTTGTCATCTTCACAAAAACTCACCTACAGAATACATCTAAAGGTTTCAGAACCTGAGATCAGAGAAGAAGGAATAGTAGATATCAAGCCTCAGAACCACACTTTAGAGTTTAGGAATTTCAAATGGGACTAAGACAATAGTAAAGGCGTCTTAGTCCTCAAGGAATTTTTCAGAATTTATTCTAGATCTGGTTCCAACATCTAAAGATCTTGCATTTGCCCCAAAAAATAGCAGCGGTACTAAGACAACAGTAAGGGTGTCTTATTCCTCTATAACACATTTTGGCAGCTTCTTTACATTTCATAAATCCTCAAAACATCTCCAGATTCTCCAAGTACATACATCCTAGCTCCCTATTATGTAATTTCATCATTTGCATCCTTCATTTAGCTTGCAATATTAGGTTTTGTGAGTTGAATGCTTATTTGTCTTTTCCAAGCTTTTTCTTGGCAGTGAACCCCTAAAGCCTGAAATAGCCCCCTCCTAGGTCTTCCTTGTTGTGAATTGACTCACCTTGTGAGGTTGATAGTCAATCCAATTAGGAATCCTAGGAAATTATTGAATGAATGTAGGGAGAAGAGTGATATTTATCACCCCTTTTCCCATACGGTTCATTTTGGTGAACCTGACTCTTTTGAGCATTCATTTTCTGATTTGGAGTTCATTAAAGTCTTGGATCTTAATTGCATTCATTCTTGCATTGCATATTACATTAGTGAAATTGCATCTAGGGTTTCTCATATTTATTGAAAATTGCATTTAGGGTTTCTTATATTTGCATTAGTGAAAGTGCATATAGGTTGCATTTTTGATTTTTTGCACCATTTCATTTCATTCAAATATTGAAAAGTGCATTATTCATCATTTTAGTTGCAGTTAGAAACATTCTTATTGCATTCAAAATTGAAAAAAATTGCATTAACTTTTCATTCAATTGCTTGTTACTAGTTACTTTTTCTTGCATTCATTTGCACATTTTCATGTTTGTAAACATCAACATCCTAAATAGGCAACCTGTGAACATTGTAGAAAATCCAAAATCTGCTATTGTCTGAGCAAAATCTATACTAGGACTGAAATGCCCTTCTTGGTGTCTTATTCCCTCTCAGGGTTTCTGGCTCAGAATCCTCCCTCTATTGTTTGTTGTCTATTTCAGTCTCTAGAACTTAAAAATTTCACTAGTAGGACCAAGATGCCCTTACTGGTGTCTTAGTCCCTTCTCAGTTTGACTTTCCAGTTTTGAGGATCTAAAATTGCTTTTTTGTGCTTTTGTTAATTGCTTTTGGTTCTCTATTTTAGTTTGTAGAATTGTTGTTATTCCAATTTCTTCCATTTCAAGTATAATTGCAAGCATAGGATATTATGTTCATTACACTTATATTATTTGGTGTCCTAATACTAATACTATGGTTAGATGAAGTGTGAGACTCGTGGTATCCCATGCTAAAGCACTCATTATGAATCTTGGGTTATCAAGCTCTCTTACTTTTGGTGTTGGTATCAGTTCACTAGGTATGGACCATACCTTTGATACCTCCTTTGCTATGCCTACATTACCTACAAGTGTCATTCCAAGTGTTCAAACAATGGTTGATCATATCCCTCAAGAAAACATAATGAAAATGCATGAAGATCTAGCTCATTTACAAGATAGTGTGAGTACTAAAAACATTTCCAACACTGTTAGACCTACCATAGATAGTATTCACCACATGATGGAAAGTGATGAAGGATTGGAAGTTGTGCATAGCCTAGCTCACATCTTTGGAAAACATCTTCCTTCCACCACTAATGGTACTCAAGCTTCAAACAATGTGCAAAGCCAACGAGGAAATCAAACTCCTCCCCTCTCAACCATAACATCCATTCCAACCTTTACAAATTCTCAAGTGACCACCATAATGCAACCAACTTAGCAATATCCTTCCTACCTTGAATATTTCCACTAGTGATCCTTATACCTGTAAGAGTTGTTGATGAACTCGAGCACCCAGGATCACCTGCAAAGCCTAGATAAGCCTTCCACATGAGAGCAGCATGAGATACAATGCTGGAATATAGTGCAATAATTGAATATGATATTATCACACAAAATGATACAATATGTCTTAGCTCTCCTTTGAACTGACTGAGTTGATATGAACTCATCTGAACTAGATAGGAGGGAGAGGTGAGTGAAGAATATATAGCAGAATATGGGAAAATAATTCCAATAGGGGAAATAACTCCAAATAACCAAATTAGGTGGGAGTTATGCCTACTTGGAAAATGCCAAACATGTGGCATAACCTACTCAAAAAGAGATAGATGAGTGGTTTTGTGAGGTGGCATATAAGGCAAAAAGAGGTTGTGAAACTCAACCACCCAAGTGTGAGTGGGAGAAACACATGTAATCGATGGATTACGCCACGTGTCCTCACATGAACCACATCTCCTATAACCTAAGGTATGCTTAATAATGTGTAGGAAAAATAATATTAAAAAACTTACACTAACACCCCTCTTTAAGCATAGCTTAGGTGGGTGAAAAGATGAAACAATGCAAAGATAGGTCCCAGCTACAAGGCCATGTTAAGTACCCATGTACAATGATGAAAAGAAATCTCTCACAAATGGAGAAAAGGAGAAAACCCAGTGGGACAAAACTCCTCCCCAGAAGAGAAGAAGAGAGACCATATAGTTCCCAAATATAGAATCTCCTGCATTGTTGGTGAATGCTCCACACAAGAAGCTGAAGATGATCCAGGATAGCCAAACAATATTCCTCCCCTTAGGAAGAAATAAAACCAAGCATGTATGCAGGATATCTTCCCATTCCTTAAAGTAATATGAAGGAAGAATGATGAAAACATACGATGTCTCTGAACTTTGCTTAGCTGTCCCCATGTCAATGCTGAAAGTTGTCACCATCAAATCAGGTGTTCTAGGCCACACTGTAGAAGATGGAAATCCAAAACCTAGTGGAGATGGATGTAGAACAAAATTCGAAGACAATAATATCCCCTCTGAAGATAAAAAAGCCTCCTCTAAATGTTGTCCAAAAGTATCCACACTCATGCCAAACTACAAAGAATGATCATGTAGAGAATGA